>JAPFBL010001938.1:6560000-6692500 GCA_026182355.1 Hermatobates lingyangjiaoensis
ATATATATATATGGATAAATTAATTTGATAAAAGAAATATTTGCACAATATATTTACAGGAATATACCATGAGTACTGAAATAATAACACGCTACTGTTCATATGAAAAGTACAAGGATTAATTTTCATTAATAACTATTTTGATTATTAATTGTATAAATAAAAAATATAAAGAGAGGTTTGTGAAGAAAATATCATGGAAGTATATATACATTTTTTGGTTTAGTCGTTTGATTATACTGGAAACCACACAGTATAAAACTTGCAGTCTAATTAATTTATTGTGCAAACTCGAGTTATATAATTATTGCTAAAGTAATTACTAGGATTGTGTCACCAATGAAAACATTTGTAAATATCAAAAATTATGATATTAATCAATTTGTTAATAACAATTACAATTACAAATAGTATTGAAATTTTTGTAAATATCCACAAATTATATTACAACTGCACAAATATTGTAGAACTATGTCAACAGATAGATATCAAATGGCTTTTTTATTTGTAATGTTATTTTGTAATTAAGTAAACACAATCAAAGTATTTACCTTTGTTGGTTGTTTAAAAAAAATATTAAAAGGCAAAATGTAAAATAAAGATTATTTTATTATTTAAAAATTGATAAGGATTGATTAATGAATTCAATACACAAATATTTGAATATATATACTAAAATTCTTTATGACTTTGGAAACTTAAATAACATATTATAAATGGAAAGCTATCCATTGTCGAAGTATATATGATGAATTAGGATTCATCAGGTAAATATAAAACATACATACCTGAGGGATGTTTCCCACCGACTGCCACCCTATGGCAAGCCCATCTCGCAGTGCTACCAACAAACTACATTAGAATATCCCACCACAACACAGTCAATACAAGCACACTCTCCCTCAGTTCTTATCACTCATTGGACCAGTTTCTTTGTGCAGTACCATCCTTACGGCCTATTTTTAGACAATATAACAATCTATTCTATTAAATATAAGATAGTTTTGAATGAGTTTATTTTTGAGACAGATCTTTTTAAACATTAATATATTTTAATTCATTCGTTTACGTTGATTCTCTAAGGAAGTTTTTGAGAAAATCCTGATGTTAAACTAGAGTTCATGCCTGCTAAAAACATCTAATAATAATTTTAGTTTATCATGAAAATTTCTAATAATATTTATTTTTCAATTTTTAGTATAACCATCTTTTTTTAAATCCTAAATCAATTGAACAAAATTTTTCCTTAAATTTATAGGGTGTTTAAAACACTCAGTGTTGTAAGTTTACTGGTCATTGTTGTATTTATATCGCATCCACTAATGGGAGGGGAGCTTACATGCATAAAGAAGTACCAGGTCTGCAGAAATGACTCTCGAATATGGAAATGCCATTTGAAATTCAATACTGACGAAGCCTTCAACGGTTTTGGAGATAGAGAATTATTTTTAAATTTACTCATTTTTTTATTGCAATAATCACTAGGTAAATTTGGTTAGATTCCGATACCTGGAACCCTAATTAAAAAAACCCTTGTTGAAAACCTGGAACTTTAATTAAAAATACCTGGAATGCATTCTATTAAAGGCATTTAAGAATGTAACTTTTGAAGGGTACCATTCAATTTTCTTATAATTAGAAATAATGCTATTTAGGTTAATGTTAAAAAATGAAATGAAATAGTTTAATCATTTAATATTTCAAATGTTTTTTTTCCTAGATACAAATATTGTAGAATATCAGTATTCTAAATACACTGAAATGATTACAATTTGCTTCAAACAGATCAAACGATTACTTTGACAGTTATTTTTGTCAATATTTAAGAACTCAGATGCTAAATACTTGTTTTCATCCCTCTTCTTCTTTCGTTTTTAAAGAACAAAAATTGCTGTTTCCAACAATCGTGTTGGTATATAATTTCAGAAATAAATAGATGATAATGTGGATGGTCTTTACTATCTCGTTGATTAGCTGCCAATTGGGTTCACCGAAATTTAACAAAAACACGGTTATCTCCCTTTCTTCTCTTTCTCGAAAGGCACCCTAAGTGGAACAGAAAATTTGTTACTGCAAAATATGTATATTGAGACTAATTGTACAAAAAAAAAAGAATATCATAGAAGATATCCTAATAACAATACATAAAAATATTACACATAATGGCTCGGAAATTTTTTTTCAAATTTTAAAGACCACTAAGTCAGTGCTTACTTTTAAAACTCGATACACCGTAGAGAAAATTTCTATAATGACTTTCAGAAGAGTTTGAAATGCCTGGTTCTACCCGCAGGGGTTAAGTTAAATAAATAGAAACTAAATCTCTGTTATCTCTTTCATCTTCCACTATACCCCACAAAATCCAGAAGAGTAATAGAAGGCAAGTGAGAGGCGTCAAGAGAATACCTCGGGCTTCGCAGACAAATGTCACACGTGCTTGGACAAGTCTAGGCACTAAATTCAACAGTTAACTCAAGGGACTGTCAAGCAAGAAGGAGGGCTTCAAAGCCTTTAATAAAGACAGTCGGAGCTTGCCTCATCAAATTGACAGAAAGTTATCCCGGTCTTAAAGATAGTGGATATCCCCGCTCCACGAATTGTATCCACTCCTTCTCGATACGAGAGCCAAAACCAGAGTCACAACGTGCTCACATCCTAGCACCTAAGCCCTCCAGTTTAGCCAACCTATAGTTAAAAGCACTAAATATCTCTAATTCCTCTCCATGTAATTAAGAAAATACATTGCTGAAGTCTTTCCTAGGGAACTAAAATTTTCAGGGCGTTATATAATATTTTTAGTTTCCAACTCACTACGTCTGGCAACGTGATCTGACACTTTGATTGGTTTTAATTGAATTAGGGACATTTTTTGTTCACTTCCTTTGTCCACGAAGTAATCAGTTCCGGAAGTTTGATCAACCCTTACCCACCTCCATAAATCCTTTTATTCAGCAACTATCATCCCACCCCAAAACCCCATTAACCCTCCTCGAAGACTAAAAGATATTAGTCCAGAGATCAACTAACCAAAGATCAATCATAGATAAAAGAATGCAACGTAAATTCAATTAATTAAGTGATTAGTAATAATTTATATTACTATTAATTATTACTACTAATAGTTCTCCGCTCTTATTATCCTTTTATTGTACTGCAGATCACTTTTATTTATTGCTCTATGGAAAAGTAGTTGCAATAACAAATAAATAAAAAATCCGGTGTATAAATAATCCAACTTTTTGACATCAGTTGAATTTTTGATTATTTTTTATGAAGCTGTCGAGGAGACGTATTATCAAGCTCATAGAAAATCAGTTAAATGATTTCATTTATTTTAATACTTTGTAAAGCTGTCGAGGAGACGTATTATCAAGCTCATAGAAAATCAGTTAAATGGTTTCATTTATTTTAATACTTTGTAAATTTATTTATTTACAAAGACTAAATCGAACAATCTGAAAACTTACTGCAAATGGAACTTAATAATTGAATAGTTAAAATCTCTATTGTAATACTTCCTCTTCCAACTTTTTAAGTAGGTTAGGTTGCAGTGGCAGTCCCACAAGGGAACACATGTAGGCCAAGCATTGGCCCTTTGTGATACCACACAATGAAGATTGATTCTACAGTGGGAGTCCTAAATTTTGCCTAACTCAAATGTAGAGTAGGGATCTTTAACGAGTACCTGACATCGTACAGGCTCGAGACCGACAGTTTAACGTCCTTCTCTGAGGGACGACATGCTCAGATTTATTCACCTCCCGCGTGATTAAATTGAGGGCCAGGTGAGGATTGAACCCCGGTCCTATCAGTTCAGAGGTGAGCACGTAACCACTGAGCTAGCCTGGCCCCCAACTTTTTAAGTAAATGAAACCACCATCATGCAATATTATATTAATATTAATGCTTCATATGAAATTTAAGTTTGCAGAATCACCAGAAAAGTGGTTCTCAATTGATACCTATTAGCCATAGAGAACAATAATACACCTTTCCCATATTTCAAAGTAATCCGAGTACGAACAGGTTCTTCCTCACAACAAAATATATATGACTGTCAAATGGAGCGGCTAATGGAATATTCAAAATATTGTCAACAGCAACACCCGGTCATAAGTAGGCGACATTATTAAAAATCTATTCATGAGACTTAAGGACCTTAAAAATTCGTAAAAATAAAAAAAATATTTATTTTTCTTAATCACTATACTTAATGGCAACCAACGAGCAAAAATAAGCATGTGTATATTAAAGTATATATATAATGCATATATATTTTCTAATCTTAGTAAATAAGTGAAAAAAAACTATTTACTGATTATACAAAATGTTGAACGGGGTTTTTCAAGTATTCGACTGCACTGAATGCCTCCTTCATTGCAACAGAAATCATTTGATAATTTATATCCTATTCGTTCATCAGACAAGTAATTCTCTTGATTTCGAAAATTATGATAATTTCGATTAGGACTTTGCAACATATTTGCCTGTCTAAAAAAAAAAAAGAAAAAAAGAACAATACAACAAAACTAGAACAACACTAGAAGAAAGACAATAAATGCTACTTTTAAGGAAGAAAAACTGCAAATATGATAAAGTTCGGATGAATGCGAGCTTTTTTATGTAACACGAAACGAAAAAAATGATGCAGATGAAGCAAATCAGATAACCAGGCATAATTTTGTTGTGATAAAAGTTCAAGGGAAACTCAGTAGGACTATACTATATAGATCATCCGTTTTTGGTGAAGGATATGAAGCTTTGTTTTATAGAATAATTTCTCAGACTTACCAATTTTCAGAAACAGAAGAAGAATCGTTTCCTGTACCTAATGATAATTACATGATAATATCAAAGCATATCAAGAGCACTTCTTGGCGATTCATCAATACAGTATCTTTTCAAAACGATCTCAATCGTTTAACAATATCTTATAAATAAATAAAATAATAAATAAACTATAAAAATTAATAAAATAAAAACAGGAAGGACAACAATTACAAATTAATAATCTTGGAATGCAATTGTCTAAGACTTGCATGCAATGTCTGTTTTTTTTATTGCATGATTTTACATATTTGGGAATGAGAAGTATCTCTTTTGTTAACGTTTCACTAGGTTTGGGTCCATCCAGTATTTTTAATTTACCAAATTTGACATTGAGTCCTCTACTGGTGGCACGGTCAACCAAAAGGTAAATAGGTTTTTATTTTAGTCTGTTTACATTTATCATTTAATCGATTTTCACAACAAACAAATCATATGAAAAACCTATTCATCTTTTGACTGGCCATACCATCAGTAAAGGACACAATTTAAAATTTGATAATTTAAAAATACTGGATTGGAACCAAACTAAGTGAAATGTATAACAAAAGACATGCATCATATTTCAAAATCCGTAAATTTATGTAATCAAAAAATCTGGAGTGGCCTACACTCAACTTTACTATAAGTAACATAATATCAAATTATTTGAGTATATAACACATAACGTCTCATTTAAGCATAACGTAAACATCTAAATGGGATATGATTATTAGCCATCATACCTGAAGTAGTAAAGATAGTGATTGAAGGACATATCAATATTTTTGAAGCTTATTTTTGTACATCACACAGCTGATGCAAATAATTTCATTAGTATAACTACAGCAGTAATAACATTCTTGTAAAACCAAAGAGAACATTTCTTGATACGAAATATTCTCCTACAAGAGAACATGGCTTTTGTTCAAATAGCCAGTGGATTTCTTACATCATTTACTTGACATCCTTCTACATTGAATACTAAAGTAAAATTTTCAAATTTAAAACAGGAAAATACCCTTTTTTTCTCTGAAAAACATCATAAACAGCTAAGAAAATGTTGTTTTAAGGTGATTTATAATTAAATATGTACGATCATTACATTTATTAATCTCTAAACGAAAAATTTCAATTTTGAATTATGTTGAACATTTTTGGTCTTTTATAGAATTATTATACTTTGAATTTTATGGCTTCTTAGTATTTAATAAGATCATTTTCCTTCCCCTTTGTGAAATAACATATATACGAATTTTTTCTGAGTGTGTTATCATTTTCCTCACAATATTATTCCTTTTACATCTCATATAAGTCAATAAACAATTCAAATTGTTCCTTTATAAATATCAATTTTATCTCAGTGTAATCGCTTAAAAAATTTCTAAGTCAATGTAAACAATGTAAAAAAATATAAAAAATTCGACAAGTATAGCAGGTGATCTCTTAGTCTAGGATAAACAAAGGGTTTTTATATCGTTATTGCTCTTTCCCGTAATTGAAACTTCATGATTTTTTTTTCATGGATTGCTAATTTTATGCTCCATTTTTGGTCAAATTTTCATTATTTTTTCATGAGCCGTTTAGCGTCAAAAAGACATTTTCTGAAAACAGAAATCGTACTGTAACGCCCCATTAGCCAGTGTAATTTGGAAAAAAAATATCTCAACTCATTCTACACATAATGTTCTATTTATAGGCATAGTTTCATTCTTGTCCGTCAAACAGTATGGCTTGTATCACTCTCACAAGGTTTGAGATTGAATTAAAAGTCAAAATTTTTACATTTTATTGAAAAAAAAAATATTTCCTGTTGATTTAAAATTCTGAATATATTTTTAATTTGTTCCATTTGTAACCTCAAAGATAATGTCAAAATTTCAAAACTCCAGGGTTATCAGTTTAGGAGAAATAAATGTTTTAAAAAAAACAGTTTTTGGCAAAAAAAGTGACTTTCCCATCATGCATAATTCTTCCCAAACAATAGGGATCTTCTTCTCTATGAGTCCCATTTTTGTGTAAAATATCAACTTGATCCATCAAAGATTCTGGACCGTAGCGTGGTAACAAGCAATGCTAACACACTCACTCACCCATCCAACCACCCACACACACACAGACATCATCGAAAAAACTTCATAAAACGACTTCTGGGACCTCAAAACATGTAATTCCGCCAAAATCTCTAGATCGAATTTTTTCACGATCACTATACTTTACTTATAGTAAAGTAAAAACAGACATTGCTAGACAGGATTACTAATTTGTAATTGTTGTCTTTCCTTTTCAACTCTATTAGAAAATGTATTTAACACATAATGCATGTAATTGTTATAACCTTGATTAAACTTTTATATCCTTGGAAGTCTGTTAGATCCTGTCGTCTGATAATAATATTGCCATAATTGTATATTATTTCTTCTTCGATTTGAAACTATTTGTTGATGTATGTCATGATTTTTTTATAGCCCTGGTGTTATTCCTGAATTGCTTCAGATCAAGAAAAATATATATATATATATATATATATATATATATATATATATTCATCTTTCTGTTCGTTTCTTGACCACTCTATATTCAAAGGTTTTGAGATTTTTGAGGGTTTTTGGTCTAGATATTAAAAAATACTTCTTTGCCAACGTTTCGACATATTTTTATGCCCTCCTCAGGGCTAAACAAATTGAATAGACCTAATATAGTTGTAATAATTGTGCTACATGTACCAATGTTTTAGCCTTGAGAAGGACATAAATATATTTCGAAACGTTGGAAAGAAGTATTTTTTAATATCTAGACCAAAAACCCTCAAAAAATCAATCTCAAAAACCTTTATATATATATATATACACGTTTCAAAGTAAATCACAGACACAAAACAAAAAAGCGAACACACTTACTGTCTCTAATTTTCGGTTGAACCGTCATCAGGAGAGTTGATATAGGGACACCAAGAGCACTTGTGAAGCGACGGTTGGAGACCAACAGTGTTGTCACACGCGTGTCCGGTTCAAGTCAAGTATGAAAAAGTAACTAGGAATAAGCGGAGAGGTAAGAAATAGAAAGTAAAAATGAAAAAAATTAGTAATTATAAATAAAAACTAAAAGGTAATAATGAAGAAAATAAAGAGAAAAATAACAAAGAAATGAAAATTCAGGAATATAAATAATAAATGCATAAATTATAATAATAATGATGATGATTATAATAAAATGAAGTTGTATAAATCATAATTTAAAATACAATAAAATAAAAATAATAATAATAGAAAAATATAATAAAAAATCTTGAGTGGCCTGCACTCAACTTTACTATAAGTAAACTTAATATCAATGTTTAAGGGTATATAATATATAATGTCTCATTTAAGCACATTTTAAAGATTTAAATGGGAGATGTTTATTAGTCTTTCATTTCTGAGGTAGTACAGATAGTGATTGATGGACTTATCAATATATAAGCTTATTTTTGTACATCACACAGCTGATGCAAATAAATTCATTAGTATAACTACAGCAGTAATAACATTTTTGAAAAGCCAAAGAGAAAATTTCTTGATATGAAATAATCTCCTACAAGAGAACATGGCCTTTGTTCAAATAGCCAGTGCATTTCTTACATTGTTTACTTCACCTCCTTCTTCATTGAATATTAAGTGAAATTTTAAAACAGGAAAATACCCTTATTTTCTCTCAAAAACATCACGAAAATCGAAAAAAAATGTCGTTATAAGACAATTTATAATTAAGGATGTACGGTAATTACATTTATTAATCTTCAAACAAAAGATTTCAATTTTGAATTATGTTGAACATTTTTGGTCTTTTATAGAATTATTATACAGGGAAATTTATAGTTCCTTAGTATTTAATAAAATCATTTTCCTTCCCCTTTATCAAAAATCATATATACCAATTTTTTCTGAGCAAGTGTTATCTTTTTCTGTTGCGCTCTGTTATAAGCTTGCTATGAATGTATATTGAGAAAAAATATATTAGTAATTAGCCAGTTCACATACTCAACTCAAAGTCGAAGCCAGCTATTCAATATAATTTAAATATGAACTATCAGACTGGAATAGTCTAATTTTATCTGAGTGGTTTAGCTCAAAAAATTTCTAAGTCAATGTAAACATTGTAAAAAAATATCAAAAATTCGACAAGTAAAGCAGGTGATCTCTTAGTCTGGGATAAACAAACAGTTTTTGTAGCTTTATTGCTCTTTTCCGTAATTGAAACTTCATGAACTTTTTTTTTATGAATTGCTAATTTTTTGTTCCATTTTTGGTCAAATTTTCATGAATTTTTAATGAGCCGTTTAGCGTCAAAAAAACATTTTCTAAAAACAGAAATTGTACTTTAACGCCCCTTTGGTGAATGTAATTTTGAAAAAAATTATCTCAAATCATATGTCATATAATGTTCTATTTTTAAGCATGGTTTCATTTTGATCCGCCAAACGGTATGGCTTGTATTGCTCTCACAAGGTTTGAGATTGAATTATAACTCAAAAAAACATTTTATTGAAAAAAAAATATTTCCCGTTGTTTTTAAATTCTGAATATATTTTTCGTTTGTTTCGCTCGTAAGCTCAAAGATAATGCCAAAATTGCAAAACAAAAGGGTTATCAGTTTAGGAGAAAAAAATGTTTTTTAAAAAACGGTTTTTGGCAAAAAAAGAGACTTTCCCATCATGCATAATTCTTCCCAAACAATAAGGATCTTCTACCTCATGAGGTCCATTTTTGTGTAAAATATCAACTTGATTTATCAAAGAGTCTGGACCGTAGCGTGGTAACAAGCAATGCTAACACACTCACTCACCCACCCACCCACACACACACACACAGACATCATCGAAAAAAAATCATAAAACGACTTTTGGGACCTCAAAACATATAATTCCGTCAAAATCTGGAGATCGAATTTTTTCACGATCACTATACTTTACTTATAGTAAAGTAAATATATATTAAACAAAACAGTCAAAGGTAAAATAATCTCTAATCATTCAACAGCCCTATCATTTTAAATTTACACCTGGTTTACAACGCGCATTTAAAGCCAGATATATGCCTCTTCGGATGAACGTAAAGTGATTGTTTTACTTTCTGGAGAACTTGTAATATCTGCACCCTGAAGCAATCATTGAAGGAGAGTCCATGGTTGTTTGCTTTTTGGAGGATAGAAATGTAAGTTAATCTACTTTTAATAATATCAAGGAAAGACTTTTTTTAAATAAAGACCAATTGAATTTGCATTCAACAAAGGACATTGTTTATATGCATTATGTTTCAAACCTAAAACTGAAAAATTGTATAAATTTACGAATTTATAAAAGCGCAGATGTGCGTATAAACGAAACAAAATGTGGCTTATAAATATACTTGTTACTTGTCTTCGTAACGCCTGTATAGATAGTATCGGAGAGGCATCCGTACTCGCTTGAATCGTCCCATCACTTGTCAGTGCCAATCCTGAATTGCAAAAGATAACTGCTATTGCAGAATGTACCCTTCTTTGTCGACATATACTCCCCTCTCTGGCATGTAAGCCGATATATTGAATCAGGACACTGATTTATATTTTAATCAACTATGAATAATTATATACAAGAATCTTCAAACTTAGTAATAAATTAAGGAAAAAATTTACTAATATTAAAAAATTATTACATATTTTTTTTGTATTCTATAAATGTAGAGACATTAAATCCTCCTGCATTTCAAAATAGAATACAAAGGCTGTCGTCCTAGGCCATAGAAGAGCCGTTTATTGTAGAAGTTCCTTTGGGTCGCATGATGAAAAAGACGATACTTGCTGAACGATTTGCATCATCCAGGAAGGAGGCGGTCAGCATTACTCCACAAAAACCACAAAAAAGGAGGGATGATTTTTTTTTATTGACCTCCTGCAGACCTATAGAACCATATTTCACTCACTGTCAGCAATACAACTCAGCATAACTAGTCCAAAGGTAACTAAAGCAGATGCAATAGAATCTCAACTAAGGAGCGTCAATAGAAGCAATCAGAAACGCCTACCCTGAGGATTTACAGTTAAGAATGACCTGCAGTTTTATGGTTGTAGACTACCTGTTCACACATCCAACCTTAAGCGTGACTTCCTCCCCCCTTGAAGACTGTGTTGTGGAGAGATGCAGGTCGGTAAGGCGTCAAATGGCAGAAATGCGATTGAAATATTTAACACAATTTACCAAAGATTCAATCTAATTTACCTAATTAAACAATAAGACATGGCGAACAATGACTTTCGTAAAAGAATTCCTGGCGAAATTAGAAAAGTTTCAAAAGGTAAAACGGTGTTGAAGTCAGAACTATGTTAATATTGCTGATTGATTTACGTTCTAAAATTAACTTAAAGCTTTTCAGTGAATCTAGTTTAGTAATTAGAAAAGCTAATTATGTCAATTTGACACAGTTCTCTATTAAGATATTTCAATCAAGCACAAATTAACTTTAGAGGTATTTTCTTTTTAGAGAGTATTTATATTAAAGTTTATGTTTTTATTTTGTAAAAGAAGTACATACAAAATTGTATACAGTTTGTGATTGACAAAGAGTCCCAATCAATAAAGAAAGCCATCTCTTTGCTAAAGAATTCACACAACTGATGCTAAGTTGCTATAGCCCTAACGCTATATAAAAGTTTTCAACTTTTTGAGAGATGGGTGCATTCAAGATAAAATTATACAGCAGTCGCAACAGCATTTATAAAAAAAAATATCCAAACTAAACATTTCTATGAACATATATATTTAATATTTTCATAGGGTTTCATTACATTTCAGTCATAAGTTTTATGTTTTCCTTTACTAAGTTCTTTTTTAAGAGTGTATATTTCTTATACAGTACTTGTTAAATAATTCATGACTTAATGCATTGTAGCAACATTTTTTCACTGCAATATAATTTAAGAAGAAGGAAAAATGTACACTTTGTAACGGGCGAATTTAAAAATCTTCGCAGGTATGTGGTGTGCGTATGTTACTCCCCTGGCTTCAGGCATGTAAACTCTGTCTATAAAGAACTCCAATACAACAAAATTTCATTATTTCTGTTACTATAATCACCTTAAGAAGCAAATGCATCCGCCATTCAAAACAACAGTTCTGGATGATGACTGCAAGAGCTTCACAGTGTCTGAGTAGAAAGCAGTACAGACAAAAGACGATATGACGGACAAAATTTTAGACACTTTCATAATACTAGTGTCGTTTATAACAAGTATTAAAAGGTTTCGATTAACCCACAAGCGCCCTTACTAACATGAAGAACGAGCAGACCAAGGCAAGGACTGCTCCATTCGGACAAACATAATCGAGTCACACAGTTTCGTTGTACTCCCAATGTCCTTGCTAACACGTTCACCACACAGACTAAAGTAAAGAAATGATCCCTCGCACAAATACAAACAGTATCTCTCTCTCTCTCTCTCTCTCTCTCTCTCTCTTTGTAACTACTAACACGTACAAAAAACAGACTAAAACAAACACAAGGTCACTCACGCAAACAGCCCCAGACTCACACAATCACCCTCTGTACCCTCAATGACGCTACTACACACATACTAAAAGAGGATGTACTCAATCACACTAACCAATCAGACTTTTTCTCCCTCTGTAATCCTGATAGCTCACTGTTGCCTTAATTTCTTCAGCGCAACCAACTCATTTTTTATATTAAAATATCTACAAAAAAATAACTAACGACAGTACAACTCTCAATGGATGATAGTTCAAGATCAAGTCTTTTCGAACTAAATCACATTTTTTTTATACTTCAGTTTTCATGAAGTGTTGACCACTCACTACTTGTGAAATTTTAAACCATCCATACACGATGAGGTAGACCACATGAGGAGTGCTTCCAAGATCGCTTAAGTACTCAATATTCAATGTGAGAACAACTTAAGGCTGAAACTAGACCATAAAAAACTAGAACTACTTATGATTAATAGTACAGTTCAATATAAGATTAGGTCTTATTCTTGGTTTTAAATTTACTCATGAAATTATTGTCACAGGGAATATTGACTACCCACTGGTCCGTTTGTGATGTATCAGTGTGGAAGCCCATCTCCTGTTGTCAACCTCGACGTGCCATACTATCACGTCAACAAAGACGTGATATACCATACTTTGTTTTAGAATTAGGTACCACTAGGACGCGGAAAAAGAGCTTCCAGTTAAAAACCACAGCAAATACTAAACAGCAATTAGAAGAGCTCATTTTATTTTTTTTTTCACCTATATATTTTTACTCCTTGCGTGGAGTATGGAATCAGAATTCTCAGATGTTTTATTATTTTCCTATCAATCTTAATTAATGAACTGAAACATGTTCATATTACAACTAACATGACATTTTCCAGAATATATGTCATTAAGAAAAAAAATCAATAAATCAATAAAAATGTTAAAATTATAAAACAGAATATCATTTAATATACTTAAAGGACCTTTGTAGTTTCTTATAATTTTTTAGAGCCGAAAACTCATTTACTCTCTGCTTGAAGGCATAAAGTCAACTAAAATTGGGTTGCTAACTCCCTTATATAGAACATAATTAAAAGAACAAACACAATTAAAGGTAATCAAGCCTTCCAAAATAAATTTAATGTTAGTTCTGTTTTGATTTATTCACCAAACATTCAATTTTAATCAAAACCTTCAAACAACCTCAATACATGTATGAAAAAAGAGAATATATAATAGAAAAAGCTTGTTTATGTTCAGCAAATTTTATCAGTTAACAATGGAAATCAGTAAGTTTATTGATTTTATTGAATTCAATTCTCAAAAGCACCAACACCCTGTAAGGATTTCAAAATTAAATCAAATATTTGTTTGATTGATTTTGATGAAATCTCATACAAAATAATGGCTTTCACATTTAATTATTTAAAACAGACTCCTTTTAGTTTTTGAAAATATTTTCTCTCCAACCAGCAAAATAAAAATTTGAGGCTGTGGGAAATTACTGAGTGATTTTAAAATCCGCTTTAGTCACCATGTTCCCTCATAGTCAATCAGAAAGAAATGAAATCAAATATCAAATTTCAATTTCTAGAAATATTATTACCAACTGTAAAACAAGTTAACTACTTGCAACCTAGAATGCATTGAGTGACAAATCTTCATTCAAGAGAGTGTGTTCCAACAACACTTTCGTTGGTTAGGTTTTTGAGTTTAAAAGGAACTATTTGTTTAAAATGTTTTATAATATCTTCCTAATTCTCATAATATCAGCTTTTCCTATAAACATCTTCTTCAAAAACTGACCTAAAGTACCATAATCGATTTTCTTCAGTGATTAACTTTATAAATTGAACGGTTGTAAATAAAAAACTTCTAATATTATTGTATATATATATATATATATACATATATATATTTATATATATATGTGAATGGAGCCCCCAAGAACCATTCAAGAAGGGCCCATTGTATGGCTTTAACACGGAAGATGTTAGAAGAAGGTACAACAATTTTGCAGAAGAACAGTGATAGTAATAGATTGAAAATAATTGAACCACTCTATATTACAGATTCTAACCCTGTTATAAATGCTCAAATAAGTGATATGAATGTTATACCTAGCTGTAGATACTTTGATGATCCTACAAATTAATAATCGATGTAGTGATGACCAATCGGCTGAGCAGCCATGAGAGGCCGGGTGACTGGTTGGGCTGGCTAGTACAGTCAACCAACCGCATGCGGTATTTAATGGTGAACTTGACAGATCTGGTCCTGAACGCTGATTGGCTCGAGTTTTGCATTAGTTTTACCAGTCAGGTCGGACATACCCTATACAACACTTATACAAAATGAAGAAACACAGAGTCTCGTAGGCGAATTATATAAAGAGGATGGTACTAAACTCTCTCCTTGTATATCTCCTCCGGAGGAGTTTATCTCTCTCAATATGGAAGAAATTAAAACCATATTGAAAGGGCTCCCGAGGCGCAAAGTACCGGGTGCGGATGACGTAAATAACTACGTTCTGAAGCAGCTCCCTGACCCTACACTCAAATGGCTAACCTCCATATTTAATGCTTGCATTAAAAAAGGTTATTTTCCGTCAGCCTGGAAACCGGCCAGGATAGTCCTTATCCCAAAACCGGGTAAGAACCCAACTCTAGCCAGTAACTACAGGCCTATAAGCTTGCTTTGTTCTCTAAGCAAGGTATTTGAGAAGGTCCTACTCAAACACGTATCCGAGTTTCTCCAATTCACAGACATCACAGGCCAGGATATTCCTTATCCCGAAACCGGGTAAGGATCCAACTCTAGCCAGTAACTACAGGTCTATAAGCTTGCTTAGTTCTCTAAGCAAGGTATTTGAGAAGGTCCTACTCAAACACGTATCCGAGTTTCTCCAATTCACAGACATCACAGGCCAGAATAGTCCTTATCCCAAAACCGGGTAAGTATCCAACTCTAGCCAGTAACTACAGGCCTATAAGCTTGCTTAGTTCACTAAGCAAGGTATTTGAGAAGGTCCTACTCAAACACGTATCCGAGTTTCTCCAATTCACAGACATCCAGTTTGGATACAGAAATGGACACGGATGCGTTCAGTTACTACGACGCACCCTCAACTTCTTACACTATGCTAAGTAAAGAAAGCTTAGAACATACACCCTAGCCATCGGCCTTAACATGGCCTTTGATTGGGTTTGGCAGGAAGGTATCGTTAAGAAACTAGGAGACGCCGGGCTACCCCTATGGTTCCAGGATCGTTCACTCTTATCTAACTGAACGATCCTTTAGAGTCAAAGCCAGAGACACTTTATCCTCGCAGTACAAGATTGAGAGGGGGGTTCCCCAAGGCTCCTGTCTGGGGCCTATCCTTTTCAACTTCTACTTGCAGGACTTTCCCAAATGGAATAAAAACAATAGAAACATACAGACACTAGAGGGTATCTATGCAGATGTGATTTTGGTATCGTGCCGGTCGTACTTCATAGATACCCCTCTAAGACAATTTCAGGAACATGTTGACAGGATGGTGCAATGGACTAAGGTTTGGAGGATGAATATTAATCCATCCAAATGCACCTTCACTGTCAACCTGCGCAAGAGACTCGCTTACACACCAACACTGCCCATCCACGAACAACACATACTCGTAACAAATTCCTTTAGGTACCTTGGCGTTACCATTGACCAAAAACTGTCCCTAAAAAACCATGTGAGCTGCACACTTGGCAAGGCCTACGGTGCCAGGAGTGGCATCTACTATTTATTACGGCCTGGCTCTGGTCTCTCCCTTCGGACCAGGGTGAACCTCTACAACACTTTTAAGGCCAATCGTCGCGTACGGGGTCACAGCCTGGGCTAAGCCGGCAAATAAGTTGATGAAACGCATTTATGCGTTTCAGAATAAAAACCTCCGACTTATCCTGGGCGCACCACGCTACGCGACGAACGAGTTCCTGCATAGGGAAGTCAAGCTGGAGCGCCTCTCCAGGTTTGTCCGCAGGTTGGGCAGGAAAGAGGATAAAAGAAATGCCACGTCAACCAACCCTCTGATTGCCGCCATTTAGGGTTTATTACTCACTGAAGTGATGCAGGAGGAAGAGGCTGGGATGGTCAGAGCTGCGGCTGATATGGACAACAACCCAGTAGAGGAACCGGTAGTTGGCCTATGTTGACGCTGTCCTGCACAGGAGTCGAGGGAGAAGACAAGGAACAGCTTCACAAAGGGAAGAAACGTACTTCTGAACATTATTTATATTATTATTATCATCATTATTATTATTATTATTATAAAATCATTATTATTATTAGTATTACTATCACTTTGTTACTATTATTATTAATATAATTATTGTTCTTAATACTATTATATAACATTAATTAATTAATACTATATTAACATTATACCTATATTATTATTATTATTACTATTCCTATTATTATTATTATTATTATTGCAGTTTTTACTAATACTATATTATACTATTATTAATATCTTTATAATTATTCTTATTATAATTATTACTATTATTATTGTATCGTTTATGTACAAAGGGGAAAAAGCCTGGTGGAGAGTACCCAGTGCTCTCCGTACGGCTACCCCAGTCTTGTATACCTTGGGCATAAGGTCCTTAATGAAGAAATTTTCTTTCATTCATTTTATTCAGTCTCGTTTGGGCAGTGAACGTGTATAGATCTAGGTGTCCCTGTTCCTGACAAGTGTCTATCCTCGCTCTTCGCGGATTACCAGTGACCTGCGTGGGGTCGTAGATCTTGTTGTAGACGGAGTTTCTGTAGTGCACAAAGAAAGAAAGAAAGCCGCCTCTAATTGGGTGTTGGGTTTTATTAGGGGTGTAATAAAAGGGCGACACCATACCTTATCCTTTGTGCCTGCTTGCTACCTGCTGTGCTGCTTGATCCTACTCACTCAACAACTAGCAGAACTAGACCGGCCAAAAATCCGATTTACTCCAAGGCTCTAGTTCCTACTAATTGATTGTACTTACCAAACCCTTGCGCCTACCCACATCCCTACGCTTCTACGACCTTGACACCTGACCAGTACTTGCACTCCTGTACATCGAGTGAGGAATATTTTGAAGATCCTGCAATCGATTCTTAGCACCCTCGTCTCAACTTCTTTACTTTCACCTTCGTCCAACATTTTTTAACAACTCAAAGCCAACCACCAGTCCTCAAGACATCATCTCCTTCTTCAACCACCAGCCATCTCAACTCCCAACATCAGCTCTACAATCGCCCGGCGACCAGCGATCAACGATCAACTAATTCAGTATTTTTTTCTTTTTTTCCTTTTTTAATCTTGACTCACAGCATGACAGTTTCAGTTGACCAATTCATCAAAGCAATGGTGACAAAATTATTGGAGTTCAAAGCCCAGGGACTGGACATTCTCCCTATCTTGGCTAGGGAGATGGCCGGTCTCGCTTCCAACTCCGCCTCCCCCCTCTCCACAGAGTCCTCATCCTCATCACCTCCCGTTACTGTTACCAAAAAGAAACAAAAGAATCCTGGTCCCTCCAAAACTCCCTCTATAGTCCCTACACCCACAAAATCATCCCGACTGACACGCTCATCTAGCAAGTCCTCTCCAACCTCAAAAAACCCACCATACCTCCTATCCCGCAACCCGTTTGCCCCCCTGGACACCGTCCCCGAGATTAATGAACCTGCAATTGACGAACAGGCAGTAGGTAAACGGCCGGACATCGACATTCCATAGAAAGAATCATCCAATGACTTGCCTCACCCTATTATGATAAGGTCTATGACTGGCTTCCAGAGACTCAGAGAGTCTGAGTGTGGCAGACTTCTGAAAGAAGGTAAGGTCACCTCCGGAGGCCAGTCTATGAAAGTCTAGACCAAAGACCCGACTCACTACAGACAGCTGACAAAACAACTGAGACACTTGGATGTTGAGTTTCACTCGTTTAGACCCCCGTGGGAGTCTAGACCAGGGAAATTCATCATCAAGTACCTCCCCACTGACTCGGACATTGTAGACCTGGAATGAGATTTGCAGGCTAAAGGCTTTAGGGCTCGTGTGAGGCAGCTGATCTCGAGGAGACCTCGATTCACAGGCGACCTTGTACCCAGACCCTTACCTGTATTCAAAGCAATGGTGGAACCTGATCCTCAGTTTAGGGAAATATTAAAAATTAATAATGTACTAGGAATAGCGGTGACAGTCGAGGACTCTCGCCGGAGACCTAGACCAGCCCAGTGTTTCCGCTGCCAGCGTCTGGGACACACTCAGACCTGTTGCAGAGAGAGCCCTCGATGCGACCGATGTCCTGGAAACCATCTTTTTCAAAACTGTGATCGCCCGAGAGATGCACAGCCTAGTTGTGTAAATTGCTGGGGGGCTCATCCCGCTAATTATCGAGGCTGTCCTATGTTCCAAAAACCTCCAATTACAGGTTCCAACCAATCGAAGCACAATGGAAGTCCCACCTCTATCCTTTACCCTGCTCCCACCCCGCCACCACAAACAAAGTCCTACAGAGACTCGCTGATAAACAGAAGCTCCGTAGACAATGTAATTATGTTGGGTATCCAAGAGATCGGTGTGCTGGAAAAGCTCCGAAGCAAATTTAATGGAAATCCTGACAATAGACCAAAATTGACAGTCACCATGCTGGCAGAAATGCTACGGTCGGACGACAACTTAGACGCTTCTCCCTATGATGACTGATCACAGCACTAGGGCTGTTACGAACCTGACCTACTTAGTTTACAACTCTGGCGGTATTGGAAGAATAAAAACAGAATTTGTCAACTTTGTTAACAGCATCAAACCATACTTAATATTATTAGCTGAAACATTTCTGAAACCTAATCTAAGGTTTACGATCCCAGGATATAAAGTTGAAAGGACCGATCGTCTCACATTTGGTGGAGGGACGGCGATTCTTATGAAGAACAGTATCCCTTATGCCAGACTGCGGAGTGGGGATTCTTCCCTGGAACACACAACAATACAAATAACCTTTCCTAACTCCAACATTCCCTTAATGGTATCAGCTGTGTACAAACCTCCACATGGCCCTCTGTCCGTGAAGCAGCTTCATCCACCCTTGCATTCTGGTCACCCGTCCATCATTGGAGGAGACCTGAATACCAAAAACACAGCATGGGGCTGCACCACAGACAATTCTTCAGGACGAACCCTCTTAACCCACATCACTAATACCAACACCTTAATTCATGCCCCAGATACCCCAACCCACATCTCTAGACAAACTGGATCCAGGCCTGATGTGCTAGATGTCTCGCTGTCTTGTGACGTTAATCATGTGGTCACCTACAAAGTTTTCAACATCCTTGACTCCCCCCCCCCCCACCTTCCTGTTCTCTTCTCTTTACATAATTTTAAAATCAACTATCGTCCCTCCAAAATCCAATATAAAACAGATTGGAACTTATTTCAGTACATAGTGAGCAAGGACATTCCCCATCCCTCGGACCTCACCACCCCACTCAATGTAAATAAGCACATTGGCACTATTACTTCTCACCTTAAGCAAGCACACCTGCAAGCCTCCAAAATCTCTCCTTCGATCCCGTTCTATAACCCGTTACCACCTCATATTGTAGATAAATTAAAACAAAAAATCGTCTCAGAAAATTATTTCAAAATACACGCTGCTCTAGAGTTAGATCCATGGTTAACAGAGCTCAAAGTGAGATAAGAGCGTTCATCAGGTCCTTCAATAGTGAAAAATAGAGAAAAAACTTCTTCACAGTGATGAGGACCCCAGTCATGTGAGAGCCTGGCGAATAGTGAGATGCCTGAAAAAGGGCCCCAGTCAGAGTAGTGAGTCACTTCCATTACGGGAGGGTAATCGGCCTCTCATAGACGACTCCTCTAAATCGAATCTTCTTTTCCGGCACCTACAAGAAATTTACAAACCTCACCCTCCAGCTCAAATTCCTAACGTTTCCATCGCTATCTCCAAACAACCGAATAAAGATATTATCTTTTTTACTCCTGGAGATCTGCTTCATATAATAACCACCTTAAAAATTAAAAGTGCCCCAGGTCACGACGGGATGACTAACAAATTAATATCTAAATTGCCTCCGAAAATCCTAGCAGTCTTACTTGCTCTTTATAACTCTTGTCTCCCGCTTCGGTACTTCCCAGTAGCCTGGAAGATGGCCAGAGTTGTAATGATTCGTAAGGGGCACAAATCTGGCCATCACCCAAACGATTACCGACCAATCAGTCTCCTTTCCTGTTTAGGAAAGATCTATGAGAGAGGTTAACATTGCTGAAAGTAAAGCCCCACCTTCCTTCCCAACCGGAACAATTCGGGTTCCGTTCAGAGCATGGAACGACTCTCCAGTTGAGAAGGATGGTTCAGTTCATAAAGTCAGGGCTCTCATCTGCTGTGGGTCAGTTCCCAAAAAAAGTTGCTGCTGTGTTCCTGGACCTGGAGAGGGCTTTCGACTCAGTCTGGCATGAGGGTCTCCTTCACAAGCTTCACTGTTTCAGCTTGCCCCCTTGGTTTATCGAAATAATTCGCTCGTTCCTCTCATACCGCCAGTTCCTTATAACAGTTAACAGTAGGAACTCCCCAACAGGACAGATGAGCAAAGGTGTACCTCAGGAAAGCGTTTTTGGTCCCCTATTATACAACCTTTATACCTTTGACCTGCCTAAACCTCCTCCAGTTCTACATCCCAACTCATCCAGGAAAATCCTGACCTTTGTTGGCTTTTATGCGGATGATACTGCGGTCTCCTTTAAGTCGGCATGCCTCAGTCACACTATCGTGAAGCTGCAAAGTTACTTAGATAGGTTGACTGAGTGGTATTCTGACTGGCGACTGCGGATCAACCCGGGTAAAAGCCGATATATCCGATTCAGTAAAGGTTCGACCCGTCATCCTGCCCCTGTCTTGATTGATGGAATCAGCATTCCATTTACAAGGGAAGTCCGCTATCTGGGAGTTATTCTGGACAGCAGACTAACTTTCAAATCTCATCTAACAGCCAAACACAAGCTGGGTACAGCGTTGTTGTGTCATCTGTATCCCATCCTTAAATCAAGGGATACTCCTCATGCGTTAAAGGAGGTCGTCTGTAAGGCGGTTATAAGAACTACCATGACCTATCGGTGTTCCGTCTGGTACAACTCTGCGATAACGAATAAAAAACGACTCCAGATTGTCCAGAACAAGTGTGCTCGCCTTATAGCCAATGCTCGTTTCTATGCTAGAAATATCGATATCCAGCGTGATCTAAGGATGGAATCAATACAAGATTAGATTAGGCGTCTGACTATCAATGAAGACAGAAAACTTCCCGTACACCCAAACCTGCTAGTAAGAGCACTTTTACCTCAAATTCCCTGAACTCATCCTCCTCTGAATAATTGGATCACCAAACTAACAACAGACTCTAGTACTGTAAAGACCATCCGACCACGAAACATACTCACCCTAGACAGAACAGAAACTAACATACCGACTTACCTGACAGACCTGCACAGTTAAAGCAGTACTAATAGACAAGCAGGTGAAAGCCTCTGGCTTGGTCTAATGCAGCATTGCACGGAAACTCTCGTTGGTTGTTAGTTGGTAAGAAACACAAAGATTAAAAAGAATTGATTGAAAACTAACAAGGAAGCAGAAGAGAGCTCTTTACGAGCTCGGGAATGTTGGATGTCGCCCAAAATCAGGGAGTCATATTACTTGCTGCTACTGCTATACAACATTTCCAGCTAACCTGGAGGTATATGGGAAACCGTTGAGGCTGGTGTCGGTGTATAACACGCCAAACACAATCATACCCCACAAAACTATTAAAAGTTTTATGGGGACATCCACTCCCACAATTATGGGAGGGGCTTTAACACCCAATATACCATGTGGAACAGCACGAGGGATAGAAAGATGGGAAAAACTCTTCGAAAGGCTTGTGATAGGCTTGGCCTATACATCTACTATCCAGCAGTTCCAACGTACATCACAGCCAGGACTGCTAGTACTATAGACTTAGCCATAGCCAACTCTAACGCTCCTGCTGTGAGGCTGGAAACGATCCAGGAACTCTCCTCGGATCACTACCCAGTTCTCATGGAGTTGGCTGGCTCTATAGATAAATGCCCCTCAACCAAACCCGTCGTCACAGACTAGGTGAGGTTCAAAAGGACGCTTAGTCATTTGTCCTACCAAACAGAGGTTTCAACGCGGGTGTAAATAAACAGTGAAGTTCAAAACCTCACTGAATCTATTCACGAAGCCCTTAAAAAATCTCAAGTTGCTCAAAGCAAAACAGGGTGGGAAAGACCACCAAATAAACGACTTAACGAACTGATTTCTTATAGAAATAAAGTTCGAAAACTTTGAAACAAGTATAAACTACCTTCACTCAAGGCTGTAGTGAATTAGATTAATAAGCAAAAACGCTACAGACTACAAGTTATAAGAGAGGAGTCTCTAAATAAAAAACTCAAACGTATAGACAACACCCCAGAAGCTTGGCAGTTTCTGCAGAGGTTGAGAGGGTGCAAACGCACGACCATTGCCCTCAGACACAAAGATCGACTCTGCATTAATCCTCCAGAAATTGCAGAGGCATTCGCCGAGCCCTTAAGCGAATTATACAAGGAGGATGTCCCTAAACTCTCTCCTAGTATACCTTCTCCGGAGGAGTCTATCTCTCTCAATATGGACGAAGTTAAGGCCATATTGAAAGGGCTCCCGAGACGCAAAGCGCCGAGTACGGATGACGTAAACAACTACGTTCTGAAGCAGCTCCCTGACCCTACACCCAAATGTCTAACCTCCATATTTAATGCTTGCATTAAAAAAGGTTATTTTCCGTCAGCCTGGAAACAGGCCAGGATAGTCCTTATCCCGAAACCGGGTAGGGTCCAACTCTAGCCAGTAACTACAGGCCTATAAGCTTGCTTAGTTCTCTAAGCAAGGTATTTGAGAAGGTCCTACTCAAACACGTATCCGAGTTTCTCCAATTCACAGACATCCAGTTTGGATACAGAAAAGAACACGGGTGTGTTCAGTTACTGCGCCGCACCATCAACTTTCTACACTTTGCTAAGCAAAGGAAGCTTACAACATACACCCTAGCCATCGACCTTAACATGGCCTTTGATTGGGTTTGGCAGGAAGGTATCGTTAAGAAACTAGGAGACGCCTCCTGGTATATTGGTCTTGTGCAGATCCTTCTTCATAGAAACCCCTCTCAGACAGTTCCAACAACATGTTGACAGGATAGTGGAGTGGACTAAGGTGTGGAGGATGGTATCAATCCATCCAAATGCACTTTCACTGTTAACCTGCGCAAGAGGCTCGGATACACACCTACATTGCGCATACACGATCAAGACATACCAACTACAAAACCATTTAGGTACCTTGGTGTCAACATCGACTCTAGAATTACCTTAAGGTATCACGTTACATGCACTCTTGGCAGGGCTTATGGGGCCAGGAGTATCATTTATCACCTTATAAAACCTGGCTCTGGACTGTCTCTCAGAACCAGGGTCAATCTATACGGGGCACTGTTGAAGCCGATAATCACGTACGGGGTGACTGCCTGGGCTAAACCGGCTGGTAAGCTGATGAGGCGTATTTACGCATATCAGCATAAAACCCTCCGGATTATCCTGGACGTACCCCGTTACACCCCGAACGAGTTCCTCCACCAAAAGGTCAAACTGGAGCGCCTCTCCAGGATTATACGAAAGCTGGGAATGAAGGAATTTTGTAGTAACGCGGATTCTTCCAATCCGCTGGTAACAAACATAAACACACTCCTCACTCAGGATGTTCAAGATGAAAAGGATCTGCAGCTAGGAGAGCTATGGCTTCGGCTGCGGTAAAGGAAGGCCCAGAAGACTTGACAGGGAGTCTACGACAACATTATGAAGCTAGTCTGTATTTTTTAAATATTATTGTTATTAATAGTATTATCACTATTACAATTATAATTTCTATTCCATTACTATCATAATTATTAGTTATTAGTATAACCATATTATTACAATTATTATTATTATTATTAGTATCATTATATATTATTATAATTATTATTATTAATATCGCTGTTAATATAACTATTAAGATAAGTACTATTATTATATATTACTGTTATTATTATTATTAGTATTATTATTATTTTTGTAAAATTATTATAACTGTAAGATTCACTGAACAATAGGAGAAAAAGCCCGGTGGGTGACACTTTGGTTCCCCCGTACGGCTACTCCTGAAATTTGTAAACTGAGAGTAATCCCATAATAAAGAATTAATGAATTTTCATCATCATCATCATCCTTTTGTTCATCAGTGCTGTATGAGCTGTGACAGTGGCTGGTCACCTAATAACTACAGTGTGCGTGAAACTCCGGTGTGTCGACAATTAATTAGTGGGTTATGTTTCATGATTTTCATGGCTACTGGTAGATTCTACCAGTGCTGGTAGAATCCTGAACTACCATTATTCTCATGCTATAAACCAAAAATTAAATTGCGTCCAAAATTTGGTTAAAAAAGTTATTGAAATAAGTAGTCCATGTTTTCTAAATGAAAATAAGAAAAGGGTGAAATTATTGTTACAGAAAAATTGTTATCCTAAGAACTTAGTTGAACGATATTGGTTAAGATATTTAAGACAGCAACCAGCACATTCAAATGAAGATCATGCTGAACTGGAAGTTATAAATAGGAAGTATTTCAAATTTCCTTATGTTGAGGGCTTATCACAATCAATTAGAAAAGTTTTCAAACGAAACGTACCTGAAGTTACACTGGCATTTTAAAATAAAAGAAAAAATAAATCTTTATTTTAAAATTTGAAAGAAAAAATACCGAAGGAGTTACAAAGTAATCTCATTTATGCCATCAAATGTAAAGACTGTGACAAGTGTTACTATGGTGAAACTAGTCGTTTTCTCAAAGAAAGGTTGTACCAACATAATTATTCGATAAGAACAAATAAAAGTAACGCAACAGCCTTAGCTGGCCATGCCATAAACGAAGGTCACACGTTCGATTTTGAAGATACAACTATAATAGAAAAAGAAAAAGATGAGCAAAGAAGGAAGACACTTGAGATGTTATATATTAAAAAGGATCTAAGTTTGATTAGTCATAAAAGTGATATTACTAATTTAAGTAATATTTATTCTGGAGAGTTGTGCTGAGTTTTAGTAAAATTTGATTTATTTAGTTCCCTTGATGAACAGTGTTGAGGTTATTTGTAATGTTATCTTATTAGTCTAGTCGAAGGTTTTGTCTGGTTAACATTGTTGTTCCTTTAAATAATGTAAATTTAATTTTCTTAGTTAAAACATTCTTACTTCTGTAAGTAATATTGTTTTATGTATCTCTGAAATATTTCTGCGTGTAATATTCATAAGTTGTAACAATCCATTTTCATATTGTGTATATGTTTGATGTTGATATGTGACTTCTTATTATCCTTTGTTTGTAGGCCTATGAAAAAGGTTTTAAATAAAACCAAAACGTTGGCAACGAGAGTTTGATTTTTTATCCTGGAAAATTGACCGAACCCCGATTAGAGAACTCACCTATTCTATCAAACGGTCGATATATTATTGAATCTGTTATATATTATATATATATATATATATATATATACCATGATAAATGGAAACAGTCCGGCAGGACAGAATACACTTAAAATAAACTGTGACGCATAGACAGAAACATAACAAAGACTCACTTTTCAATATTTCGACCGTAATGGCGGTCGTCCTCAGGAGAAGAAGTAAATTGATGGAGGGACGACAGTCAACTAAGGAACTCACTGGGTGAGGGCTAAAGCAGTGCTGCCGCAAAGGAGAAAAATAAAAATGGAACTAAGGAGTCGAGATCAAGGAAAATAAAAAATATTGTTTTTAAAAAGGAGAATAAAGGTGATGAACACAAAAAATAAAGGAAATATATACAAAATTATTTTAAAAACATATTTAATAAAGAAATAAAAAATAAAAAACTAACGGTTTAAATTCAAGCGAGGTTTCGAGCGTGCCCCTAGGAGCCAAATGTGGGCTTCTAGTAATTTGTGAGCTTTTAATGTAATTTGTCTGTTATCACTTGGGACTTGTTTGAGAACTTTGACTGTGAAACAATCATTGAAGCTGAGGTGGTGGGAATTAGCGTGAGTGGCGACAGGGAGACTACTGCGTTTACGAACATTGCTTACTTCTGTACGATTTTCCGTTCAATAAATGCTTTAGGGTCATGTTTTAAGACAACTAGCCAGTGATGATACTCGACCCACTTCAAAAGTTTCTGACAAAGCCCTTATTTTTTTATTGAAGTTAATTACATTTTTGAAATGTCAATGGTTTTTTGTTAGTCTTTCAGATCCAGTTTCTTTAATTTTATTATAATTTTTCTTATTATTATTTTTTAGATATTTCATTTTTATTTCCTTCACAATTCTATTACTGAATGTTACATTAAATTTCATGATATGTTTAAAAAAGTTTTTTCCCTCTCCTCCTTTCATTTCTTTAACTTATGATTGTTTCCTTAGAACTTAAGGGAAAGGTTAGCCCACTAACAGCGTGCTCGCCTCTGGACTGGTAATTCGAGGCTCAATACCCACTCTGGACCTCGATATATTCATGCGGGAGGTGAAAAAATTTGAGTACGGCGTCGCTCGGAGAGGACGTTAAGCCATCAGTCCTGAGCCTGTTCGATTTTTGGTACTTGTTAAAGATGCCTACTCCAAATATACTTGATTTAGGCACAATTTAGGACTCCTAGTATAGTAGAATTTTGATTGTGTGGTATCACAAAGAACCAATCATCGACCCTTGTGGCCTCTTGATAGACTGTCACCACAACCTATCCTAACCTTCTTATCTACTTCCCTTCATTTGCTATCTCGTAAGGAAAGAGATATCTGGTTCAACCTGAAAACGACTTATGTTCAAATATCGTCGTGAATTCTGTCTGCGTATCTTCATATTTTATAAATATATTGTATACATCAAACTTAGAAACACAAAAATGAAAAAAAGAATTTAACTCACTTTTAATATTTCGATCCTGCTAATTGTCATCGTCAGGTGAGAAAGTAGTATCGTAAGAATTCGACAATCAACTGAAAAGTTCCACAGAATACAGACTGGTGTAGGTTGGCTACAATGGAAATGAAAAAAAAAAATACTAAGAATAGATAAACAAGAAGAAGAAAGTCAACTAAATAAACATAAAATGAAATAAGTATTAATTAAATACAAAAAAAAATAAATAATAAACAAAAAAATAATGAAATCGTAATAAAAACATATATGAAGTCAAATATAATTAAAAAAATTTAGAAATTAAATTCAAATAGAAAAGGAAAAAATATTTATTTATATAAATAAAAATTTATATATAAATAAATTTGAATAAGTTTGAAATTATTTATATATAAATAAAATTGTACATACATTTATATAAATTAATGTCATATGTAGTTATTATATACCAATGAAATTTAAATTAATGATTTAATTTGAAAGGGATCTACTCGTAAATTCTTATCTAAATATTTAAAATTTAAAAAAAAGTAAATATGTATTTATATTTTCAGTAAAATGAAATTAAACGCCAATTTGAAACGGGGGGGGGGGGGGGGGGGGGTCGTCATTTCAGAGTTGTTTCCAATATTGAAATATTTCTTCTTAAACAAAACTGTCATTTAGAGCAATATCTCAAGCAGAAATTGTTCAGGAAACTGTAATTGAATAATTCAGTTCATTTCATCGCGCTTCTTGGAGGAAACTGGATATATTTTACAACCAACCCTTACTCAAACCTTAATGCTCCATCAGCATAGTTTATTTTATCTCCCAAGAAAATGTACATTCAAAGGAATGCTAATTAATCCCCTCCCAGTAATTTAAGGGAAGGGATTAAGAAAAGTTAATCAACTATTCTCCTATTCATTTAATAATATGTAAAAAGAACAAGCATCTAAAGAAATTGTAATAAAGAAACATCTAAACGAATGATCTGATTTCATTAACCAATTTTTAAAAATCTGGAGTGGCCTACACTCAACTTTACTATAATTATACATAATATTAAACTTCTTGAGTATATAATATAAAATATCCCATTTAAGCATAGTATAAATATCTAAATGGGAAGTTTTTAATATTTCATTCCTGGAGTAGTACAGATAGTGATTGATCCACTTATCACTACAGATATGCTTATTTTTGTATATCATACCACTGATGCATATAATATCATTAGTATAACTACAGCAGTAATAATATTTTTGAAAAGAGAAAGTTTAGATTTCGTGTTAAGAAATAATTTCTTACAGCAAAACATGACTTTTGTTCCAATAGCCGGTCTATCTCTTACATATGTAGTTTATCTGACTTCATTCTAAAGAGAAGATTTAAGACATAGTTTCCCATTTATCGTTATATTTTATTGAAAAAAAAATATATCCCGTTGTTTTAAAATTCTAAATATATTTTTCATTTATAACCTCAAAGATAATGCCAAAATTTCAAAACTCTAGATAAGCAGTTTAGGAGAAAAAAATGTTTTCTGAAAACAGGTTTTTGGCAAAAAAAGTGACTTTCACGTCATGCATAATTTTTCCCAAACAATAGGGATCATCTACACTATGAGGCCCATTTTTGCGTAAAATATCAACTTAATCCATCAAAGATTCTGGACCGTAGTGGGGTAACAAGCAATGCTAACACACTCACCCATCCACCCATGCACGCACAAACCCACCCACCCCCACACACACATGCATGCACACACACACACACACACACACACACACACACACACAAATATTATCGAATACATTTTAAATAATAGTATCGATATACTTCTTGTACAAGAACCATACAACTATTCTAATTATGTCTCTGGTTTTCCAAGTTGTTTCAAAACCTTCTCAGCAGGCGAAGGTAAAAAGAGAGCTGCTATTATAGTAGCAAATAAATACCTAGATGTTATAATGCTTTCAGATAAATGTGATGAAGACTTCATAATTATCGAACTAACATATAACAAAAATTTGAAGATATGGTTAGTGAGTGCATACTATGATATTGTGAGAGATATAACCGAGGATATTGCAAAAGTAGAAAATATAATCAAATTTATTGGCAACCAACCATTGCTGCTGGTCATTGCTTCTAATGCTCGTTCTACTTTTTGGTTTGATCAGTTGACAAATAACCGAGGGAAGCAGCTGGAATCGTTTATTTTAACAGAGTCACTAATAATTATTAATGATGATGATAAGAGGCCAACATTCATGACTAAAAATTCACAAAGCTTTACAGACTTAACTATAGTGAATTTGTCTATGGCTAAGTTTTGTAAAAACTGGAGAAATTGTGATGAGGAAAGTGGGTCAGACCATCAAATTCTCAACTACGAGTATATTATACAATTTGACTCTGATAATTCTGAACATGATAATAAGCCATTTACAAAATATAACATCTATAAAGCAAATTGGGATATATTTTTAAAAAGCTAACAAAAGAATTTAAGAAGCATTTTAATATAGAAAACTGTTCCTGTTTGAGTAACATTGATGTTGACAAATTATTAGCAACGAGAGCTCTAGAAACAGTAGATCTAAATGATTTTTTAAATAGTTATATGAATGCGGTGAAACAAGCAGCAGACGCAGCTATCCCAATTAAAAAAAAACCTAAAAAGCATAGTAATTCTGTTTGTTGGTGGACCAAGGAGTTAACTGATTCGCGCCGGTATGTTAATTCAAAGAGGAGAAAATATCAAAGAACTTATCACAACCAAGCGCTGAGAGAAACTCGTCAAAGAGAATATTTCGAGTCAAAGAATAAATATATTTCTCTCCTGAATTCTGCTAAGATGGAGTCCTGGAGAGAGTATTGTAATAGTACAACAAAAAGAGATGCCTGGAACATGATTTATAAATCGGCAGCGGGTAAACTGAAAAAACAAACAGTCTTAACTAATTTGAAAAAAATAGATGGAAGCATGACTAGTAATTTAAAAGAAACACTGGAACTATTAATGGACAAGTTTTTCCAGACGATAACATAAATGAGGATAATGCTGAAAACAGACTGTTAAGATTATATTCACATACACCTATTGAGACACCAGATGATTACCTATTCACACAACAAGAGCTTGAAAATGCATTGAACTCATTAAATCCTAAAAAGTGCCCAGGAGAGGATGGTATTGGTCCACAAATTCTCAGTAAAGTGCTTTTGAATTTCCTGCAATCATTTTTATCCATATACAAACAATGTCTCTTACGCAGCATATTCCCTATACAATGGAAAATATCTTCTATAATCCCTATAACAAAGCCAGGGAAATCGAATTCCTTTTCAGTGGATAAATTTCGACCCATAAGTTTACTACCAACAAGTGGAAAAATTTTGGAAAGACTTGTGATAGACAGAATTATGCACTATCTAAATTCAAATAAATTACTAAGTGATAGACAATACGGCTTTAGACCACAAAGAAGTACAACTGACGCCATCATGGAAGTGAAGTCTTTTATAGAAGATAGTCTCAAAAGAAAGCAGTATGTGCTTTTCATCAGTATGGATGTTAAGGGAGCATTTGACGCGGCTTGGTGGCCGGCAATTAACAGCCCTAAAGAAGTTCAAGTGTCCAAAGAACCTCTATAATCTTACTTACAGTTATTTTGAGGATAGATGGGCAATTTTAAAAACAAACATTTATACAGTTTGTAGACCAGTAAAGAGAGGCTGCCCTCAAGGCTCTTGTTCAGCGCCAGGTTACTGGATCATTCAATACGACTCCTTGCTATCCATGACCTTCCCAGAAAGCTCTAAATGTTTAGCTTTTGCAGATGACCTTGTTATTCTGGCTCGAGCTAAAACTATACCAGAAGTAGAAGCCTTAGGAAATAGTTGCATGCAGATGGTCGAAGAATGGTCATCAAGGTCTAAAGTCACTTTTAGTGAAGTGAAGACAAAAGCAATGCTCATAACAAAGAGAAGAACAAGGTCGGATGTTAGTATATACTTAAATTTAGAGAAAATAACTTTAGTAAATGAAATTAAATATTTAGGAGTTATTTTTGACAGTAAATTTACATGGCTAAAGCATATAGAGTATATCTGTTCTAGAAGTCTCCAGCTAATCAATAAATATCTCACTCGGCCAAGGTATACTGGGGCATTGGCAGCGATGCTCTACTTACAATATATAAAGGAGCTTTCGTACCGTTTTTAAGCTATGCAGTCCCAGCCTGGTATTCATGTGCCACAAAACAGAATATCATTTCAAAGCTCACAAGAGTACAACGGTTATTCCTCTTAAGAGTGATTAAAGGCTATAGAACAATCTCCCATGAAGCAGCTTGTGTCATAGCAAACATCCAACCCATTATGTTGACATTGAAAGAAAAAACCTGGTTATATCTGTACGAAAAAGACCTCGTACCAGAACCCGTTTTTGCCATTGATCGCCCTATAGAGTGTTCTTTGTGGCGTCATCCTGCACTGCAACACAAAATTAAGGAAGGAGAGTTCCAATTAGCAAACAGTCTCTCTATTTATACTGGTGGCAGCAAAAGCGAGAGTTTAGTCGGTTGCGCTTTTATAGTGTATAAAGGAGAAATCAGAATAGCAGAAAGCAAGTACAGATTGAACCATCGCTGTTCGAACAACCAGGCAGAGCAATTAGCCTTGGTTAAGGCTCTCGAATGGGTTGAACGCAACCATACAGTTCTCCAAGAAGTGAAAGGCATCACAGTTTACACTGACAGCCAAATAAGTCTTCACAGCTTAAAGCAGCGAAAAAACCAAGAGCACTCATTGTGAAAATAAGAGATTTAGCTCAAAAGCTGGAGTTAGAGAAAAATATAGAGGTTTACTTAAGTTGGGTACGAGCACACGTGGGGCTACAAGGAAATGAGGCAGCTGACTTACTCGCCAAATCGGCATCACAGGACCTAAATTTGGAAGAGTCTTACACTAAGGTACCTAGATCTTACATCAAAGCGATTCTAAATAAAGAAAGTATGCAATTATGGGAAACTTCCTGGGCTACAACTTCAAAAGGCCAGCACACGAAGAAGTTTTTCCCTAATCTCACTGCAAGAAGAACCTGTAATATACAAGAAATGAAATTTTATGTAACACAGGCATTGAGCGGACACGGGAAGAACAGAGCTTACCTGCATCGCTTCAAGGTGTTAACAGATCCATACTGCAGCTGTGAACTTAAGGAAGAACAGAGCTGGGAACACATCATATTGAGGTCCCCCCTTCTTGACCAACAACGATCAACATTAGTCAAAAACTGTATTATCCAAGAAATGTCATGGCCTATAAGAGATCTCCGTTTACTAGTCAATAACCCCTTATACAACATTTTTGAAAAGTTTTTACGCTATATTGACTTTAATGAACTTTAAACATAATCTTATAAATCTAATAATCATTTATATCTTTATTTCTCTCATAATTCTGTTTTCTTTTGGTTTCCCTGTATGTTTTCTTTTGTCTTTTATCTCTTATTCTAAAGTTGTTAAATATATTATATAGCTATATTGAGTTTATAAGAGAATCTGTATAAGATATACATGTAATATGATAATGGAGCATGTATCAATAAATTCCCTGGTGTTAGGGTGTACTTTCACCAGACACATAAAACACACACACACACACACACACACACACACACACACACACAGACATCATCAAAGAAACGTCATAAAACGACTTTGGGGACATCAAAACCTGTAAATCTGTCAAAATCTCGAGATAGAATTTTTTGACGATCACTATACTTTGCTTATAGTAAAGTAAAAAGAAAAATACATTATTTTTGTTTACAAATGATGGAAGGAATCATTTCATAGAGAAAAAATACCATATATTAGTATTGAAATTGGACTCATATAACAAAGATTATAAAAGTTTTACAAGGAGAAAGTGAAAGGCCAACTAACTACTCTGCATTAACCCCGAAAATGACTCTGACTCATGAGAGTGACTGAATTTATTCTTTATGTTTCCTTCTTGCTTGCAAAGCTTAATTTTTGGATATTTAATTGGAAGAGAACAGCATTGCATTAAAGGCGACTGGTTTTGACAGCACATGCTATTTTATTTTAAAATTTACTTGAAGGTTCTTTTTATTTACTATTGTTTTTTCCATCACTTGAAAATGAAATATGACCAGAATTTGCTAAAAATCTATTAAAAAAGGTATAAATCGGCAGTTTTTTTACCCAGAACAACAACCAGCCAATGATGACTTAAAAGAGACCAATGTATTTGAATACATTGAAAGCTTGAACTCACATACACTACGGTGGTTGCCATTTTAAAAAAGTTACCAATGCACTTGGATAAGGATGTTATAAAAAGTCACACCCTGCAGAAAAAATAACTATGATTATAAAATATTGTAGTGGCCTTTTGTGTTTTTTACTTTACTACAAGTAAAGTATTGTGATCGTGAAAAAATTTGATCTCAACATTTTGACAGATTTACAGGTTTTGATGTCCCCAAAGTCGTTTTATGACGTCTTTTCGAGGATGTCTGTGTGGGGAAACAAAAGTTTTGTAGATGCTGTAGTCCAGAATCTTTAATGCATCAAATTTTACATAATAATTGGCCTCTTAGTGTAGATGGGAAAGACACTTCTTTGGCCAAAATGTGTTTTTATACATTTATTTCTCCTAAACTACTAATTATAGAGTTTTGAAATTTTGGTATTATCTTTGAGACTACAAAAACAATAAATGAAAAAATCCTCAGATTTTCAAAACAACTGAAAATTTTTTTTTTAATAACATGTAAAAATTTTGACTTATGCAATCTGAAAGCTTGTAAGGACGATATAAGCCACATCGTTTGACAGATCAATAAAATTACACCTAAAAATAGAGCATTATGTGGGGTACGAGATGAGGTATTTTTTTTAAAAAAGGGAGTTACTGTCAATTTTAGTTTTACGAAAATATTTTTTTGACACTAAATAGCTCATTAAGGAACAATTAATTTTGCCCAAAAATTGAGCAGAAAATTAGGAATTTACAAAAAAATGCTTGTAATTTCAAGTATCGCAAACGGAACAAAATGGTATAAAAACTGAATATTCATTTTGGACTAATGGATCACTTGCCATACTTGTCGGATTTGTTTACATTTACTTAGAATCTTTTTCAGTGAATCGACTGAAATATAATTTAAGTTTAGAAGCATAACAAAAAAAATTGAAATAACAACTTAATCAGAATAACATTTTTACATGTAAAAAAATCAACGCTAATCAAACACAATTTCTGATACTTTCCATGAAATAATGGATATGTCTAACAAAATGCTCTTATCAATCTACATGTTGCGCCCTTGAACAAAAAAAATATTTTGAAGTCTAAAAGGCAAATATTAAATTTTCAATGAAGAAAGAGGTCAGATAAACGACATCAAATGTAACAAATCCACTGGCCATGTAATGTTACAGACAGCCTGTATGAGAGCCTCTAAAGAAAAAAAGCCATGTTCTACTGAAAGAGATTATTTTGTTCCAAGAAATCTTCACTTTGCTTTACAAAACTGTTATTACTATTATGGTAATACCTATGACATTATATGCATCAACTGTGTGGTATACAAAACCAAGCATGTATACCGATAACTGGATGAATCACTATGTGTGCTACCACCAGGACTAAAGACTAATAAACGTCTCCCACTTAGAAATTTATATCAAAACTGATTAATTTTGTCTTTATTTTACAATATGAGAAGAATTCTATGGAATGTGAAATATATATAATAAAAAAAAATAGAATGAAACATAAATAGTTTTGATGTATATTTCGAATATAATATCACTATAAGAATTCAGAGCTATTTTTCATATTTTGATTTTTTCTTGTGGCTATTTGTTTCATTAATATCTATCACGTGTTTTATTGTGATGATTTATTAAGTCATGATAAACACACACAACTATCCAATCAAAGAAATCACCACAATATTAATAGAAACATAAACAGAAACATGCTTTTCAATTCTCTATGAAAAATCAATATGAATGAAAGAAAATCGTAGTGATTGTATATTTTCAATACAGAAAAAGAGAACAATCACTAACAATTCTTCATATTTTTCAACGATTTTTCTTCGTCTTAGTAGGAGTATATGTACAACTAATTTGATAAATTGACTTTCAATGAACAAACTCTAAAACCAATCTGTTATACAAACTAAATTAATACTGCTTGAAACCACATAAAGTTCAAGAAACTTGCAATATTATATTTCACCTTTCACTATGCTAATTACCAAACTGAAATTTTCAGTTTCATATAATATAAGCGATACATTTAGCATATCTGTAATGGTTAATATTATTATTTATCAGTTAATCGTTCTAATATTCTGAGACACAATAAATCTGAGGTGAGAAGAATGTTTATTCCCTCAAGATTATTTATTGAAACCCATGAAAGCATAATACTGAGTTTGATACCAGAAAACTGATTCAGATGAAGTTAAATCTCTCTTAAATAGATATTCGAGGAGGCCAGGTTGACCAAGTGGCAATATACTCACATCTAAACTAGTAGATCCGGGTTTTAATAATTAGTAATCGTGGGTTTTAACTGGCCCACGATTTATTTACGATGGAGGTAGTCCCTCGGAGAATACATTAAGCCGTTGGTCCCGGGCCTGGTTGCACGATGCCAGTTACATATTAAAGATCCCTACTCTAAATACCATACACTTGTGTTTGGCAAAATTAAGGACTCTCAGTGTAGAATGTTCATTGTGTGGCATCACAACAGGCCAATATTCGGCCTAATGTGTGTTCTAGTGATGGTACGATACTAGCATTTTTAACAATTCAGATACCAGTCTCGATACTGCATTAAACTTTCCATTCTGATTCCGATACTTATTCTGCAATGAATTATGCATATTTTCAAACCCTGAAGCAAGTTTAAAAAACAAATGCTTCATGGACAAAGTACACTTTTAATTATCTATTGAGAATGTGCACAAAACATGTTATTATGAGAAAAAAAAAATAAAAAAACATTTTACAACATGAAAGAAAAAAAATCTGTTATTTGTATGTGTGTGTGTGTGTGTGTGTGTGTGTGTGTGTGTGTGTGTGTGTGTGTGTGTGTATGTGTGTAAGTGTGTATGTATGTAGGTGTGTATGTGTGTACGTGTGTATGTGTGTATGTGAGTAGGTGTGTATGTGAGTATGTGTGTATGTGTTTATGTCTGTATGTGTGAATGTGTGTATGTGTGTAGTTGTGTATGTGTGTACATGTGTATGTGTGTTTGTGTGTATGTGTGTGTGTGTGTGTGTGTGTGTGTGTGTGTGTGTGTGTGTGTGTGTGTGTGCGTGTGTGTGTGTGCGTGTGTGTATGTGTACGCCAAACGTTCACGGTTTACTTGCTAAGAATTAATATAAAAAAAAAATCCAGTACTCAACAGTCACTTTATATAAAACTGAAGTCGGTTTTAAACAAGTATCAATTATCCTGTCTCTATTTATTTCGTCGCATAACAATTTAGCGTAAAAAAAGACCAACGACCAACGAATATATCCGCGCACTATAGTGCACGTCGTAACTAGCAGTTCCAGACCAGAGGCCTTCTACTGCTTGCTTACTGTGCTACTATAACTTGTAATGTCAGTAATTCATGTCAGATATAAGTTCGTCTGTGCAGTAAAGATGTCGTATTCGCGGTCATGTGGTCTTGTTGAGGTCATGGTTTTCAAAGTTTTTAGTCATCAGTTGGAAAAGTAGTCAGATAGTCAGTGGATGAAGTAATTGTTCAGTGAAGTTGAGGAAGGTTGGTGGCAGGATTTAGAGTTTGAACCAGGAGGTTTGGATTAGTAGATAGTTTGTTGTCTTCATTGGTAGTAAGTCGAGTGATGTAACTATCTATGGATTCCATTTTCAAGTCATGGTGAATATCAACATTACAGGCGTACCAAGGAGCCCTGGTTATAAGGCGGGCACACTTATTTTGAACGATCTGGATACACGCCTTGTTCGTTGGTGCAGCTCTAAACCAGACGGAGCATCCATAAGTCATCGCTGAACGAAGAACCCCCTTATAGACAAGGTCCTTGACCGAATCGGGAGAATTCCTTGATTTGAAAAAAGAATATACATTGCACATCAAGTAAATTCCAAGCTTGGATTTATTATGAAGGTGTTGCTTGAAAGTTAATCTAGAGTCTAAAATAAGACACAGATATTTTACATGGGTTTGGTAGGGAATTATCTGGTTACCAATGAAGACAGGAAGAGGACAGGGAGAGACACCCTTGCAGAATCGAACATGGGAACTCTTTGTTGGGTTCAACGCTAGTTTCCACTTTGTGAACCAATGCAAAGCGCCATCGAGGAAACATTGCAATTTCCTGGTGGCATAGCTCACATTAGCACATCTATAAGCTACAGCGGTGTCATCAGCAAAGAGTCCGAGAAATGTCTCGATTGATTGAGTGAATTGGGAGTTATTATAGGAGGAGGCTTGGGGAAGTCAAATGTATACAGGCAATATAGGATTGGACCAAGAACACTGCCCTGGGGAACACCTCTGTGCATTTACCCAGCTGGAGAATGTCTGTCATTAACAGGAACAAAAAAGTTTCGTCCAGAGAGGAAAGACCCAATAATCTCCACAAACCATTCAGGCAAACTAAAACAGCCTAGTTTGTGCAATAGACCTCTATGTCAGACAGAGTCGAAAGCTCGCTCCAGATCCAGAAACACTGCCACTGTCTTATAAGGGAGGAATGGCCTTGCCAGTGTCGTTCCTTGCTTGATGAACTGGACCAATCTTCGAAGCTGTAAAGTGGTCCCATGTTCACTTCGAAAGCCAAACTGTTCCGGTTGGAATGGCAAATAAGATTTTATTTTCGAAAGGATCAGCCTCTCAAAGACTTTACCCAGACAAGGTAGCAGGCTAATAGGTCTATAGTCCTGCGGGGAATGACCTGCCTTGTGTGGCTATTGTAATAATATTACTTTTGCTAACTTCCACGCAGCTGGGAAGTAGCGCAGCCAAAGACAAGAGTTATAAAGTGCAGTCAAGGCTGCTACAACTTTAGGGGGAAGTTTAGAAAGTAATTTATTACAAATGCCATCATAACCGGGGGAGGATTTTGATTTAAGGGATGAAATGATCAGTTGAATTTCGGTGGGAGAAAAGAATATTGGATTAGGAGGACGAGTGTTAGTTATAAGGGTGGATACAAAGGGAATGGGAGAGGGAAGGTGAGGTCTGTACAGGTTTAGGAGGTAGTGGTAGAAGGTTGAGGCCTTCTGGGTGTCGTCTATGAGAGGCTGGTTATTCTCCCTCAGGGAGTGAGACGCCTGTGACATACTTGGTCCTTTCTTCATGTGCCTGATAATACGCCACGCAATAACATGAGTCGGGTCTTCTTCAGAGCTAAGAAGATTGGCCCAATGTCTACCATTGTAGGACCTGATAAGAGAACGAATCTCGAATTGTGCTTTATTCAACATCTTGCGAATTCCTTGATCTCTTGTGACTTGAAACAACTTCCTCAGTCTGTTCTTTTCCTTAATTTTTTGTAAGATATAGGGAGGGAGGGGATTAAGATAGGAGCAGGAGGGTTTATTGACGGATGATTTTTGAAGTGATGATAACAGATGTTCTGTAAAGGATTTGAGAAAATTGTCAATATCTAAAGGAGTGGAAAGGTTTTTCGGAAATGGAAGGTTCTGAGAAACAAGGGATTGAAACGATTTCCAATTGGTTTTAAATTTATTTACGTTAGGTCTGTAGTTTATTTTAAATTTGTGTAGACAGAACAGAACTGGTAGGTGAGTTGAGTCAAGGCAGTTTAAGACCTCAGAAGTCACAATATGATTGACATTGCAAGAAAGAGAAACGTCCAGAATATCAGGTTGGCCGGCAGCAGGCCGAGGGATATGTGTGGGTGTTGAGGGAGCATGAATGAGAACATTGGAGTTGAGGATAAGGTCAAGGAGAATGGAGCCTGAATGATTGTCAGTGCAACAGCCCCAAGCAGTGTTTTTGGCATTCAGGTCTCCCCCAACGATGAGGGAATACCTGAATGCAGTAGCTGTCGGAGGTGATTGACATTTAAGGAAGTATGGGGAGGTTTGTATACTGCTAATATGAGCAGGGAGATATTGGAGTTAGGGAACTGGATCTTCACTGTGGTGTGTTCAAGGGGAGCCCAATCCCTCATAATTCTAGCATAGGGGATACTATAGCGAATAAGAACTGCTGTACCATCCCCAAAAGTGGGCCTGTCAGTTCTCTCTACTTTGTAGCCCGGAATGGAGAAGCAAATATTGGGCTTTAAGAACGTCTCAGACAATAGAACCAAATCAGGTTTGAGAGATTCTAGCAGCTGAGAGAGTTCTGCCTTTCCTCTCTGGACACCACCAGGATTGTACACAATGTAAGTCAACGAGTCGGGGGGAACGTTAATTGCTGTCGCAGCCATTGGTTCTAGAGCAAATGTCAACGTCTGTTAGTTGGTCAGTGAGGTTATCGGAGTGGAAGTTAGAGGCCTCGGCTAGCTTTGTTATGATCAGATCCAAGACCCCTGACTTTTTGAGGATGTTTACGATATAGTCGTCCAATTCCGAAGAAGATTTGTTAGAACTCGATTCTGGACTTTTCTTTCGTCCAAGACTGTCTCGATAGGAGACAGTCAATGGAGGTGGCATTGGAGCAGGAATGAGTCTGGGATCAGTGGATGGAGAAGGAGGAGAAGGGGGAGGGGATTTGCTAAACACCGGGCAACCACGGTAGTTAGCAGGATGTGCTCCCTTGCAGTTTACACAAACTGGTGATGTCTGCTTGGGAGCGGGACGGACGAATAATGATGGTTACCAGGGCAGCGAACACAGCGAGGAACCTCTCTGCACCAAGTCTGAGTATGGCCCAGTCACTGGCATCTAAAGCACTGCGTTGGCCCAGGCCTTCTGCGGGATTCCTCGACCGTAATCGCAATGCCCAGACAACTGGACTCCGAGGTGATCGTTTTCATATTAGGGCCAGGCTCAACCGTAATTTCAAAAACTGGGAGTGGTCTGGGTACTGTGTCGTCAGGGAATCTTGGCCTTCTGGATACTAACTGTCTAGCTCGTGCCCTATGTCCTTTGTCCAAGAAGTCCTTCTCTATATCTGTCGGGTCTGTGTCAGTCGGTAAGTACTTAATTATAAATTTTAAAGATTTAGGTTCCCAGGGAGGTCTAAAGGAGTGAAATTCGATATCCATATTTTTTAGTGACTTTGTCACCGTCCGGTAGGAAGTCGGTGTCTTGGTCTGGATCCTAATAGACTGACCACCTGATGTGACAGCCATGTCGTCCAAAAGGCACTGCTGGGCAGAGGCTCTAAATCTTTGGAAAGACGACATGGACCTAATCATAATTGGAGGCGGAGAAGGGGAGGAAGAGGTAGGAAGGTTATTACTTCGATCCGTCGAGTCACTAGTCAAGTCACTTTGGGTAGAAGTGGCGTCAGGAAGGTAATTCTCAGATGTACCTTCGGCTATATCTTCTAAGGGTGCAAATGAATTAGGAGTGAGTATGGGAGCAGGAGGTGTAGTTTTACTACTAGAGACCCTAGTAGTGGGACGAGGAGTTTTTGGGAGTGAAGCAGAGGAAAGATTGGGTTTAGTTGGTTTGGAGTTTGAATTTTTGGAAATAGATTTGGCCAGAGGTTTTGAAGGGATGTCTATAGTGGGATGAGGAGACTGAGGACTAGATGAGGTAGAAGAATTGCCTTTGGACTCAAGACTGGCCATCTCCCGAGCCAAGGCGGGGAGAATGTCCAGCCCCTGAGCCTTCCACTCAATCAGTTGAGTCAACATAGTTTTCAGGGCCAGGTCAAAGGATGTCATGGTCAAGTCAGTCTCTGTCTATCACAGGCAAAATAAATAAGTATGGGAGTTTCTGTACCTTGGTCTAGCGTCCGTTGATCGTTGGCCTGCTGGTTTACTATTGCTACAATATTGAAAATCACAAAACACAATCGACTCTGATACTACAGAAATATAAAAATAAAAATGAAAATAAAAAATGCAGTTGTATGAATAAGTGATAGTCACTGGAAGATACATAGCACTGGAAGATACAGAAGTCGTCGGTGGGGATGGATATTAGTTAGTTCTCTGAAGTCTTATGGTCTGTCGGTGGCGATGCTGGCTTCTTAGGATGTCGTTTGTTCGGTAGGTTGTATAGACAGATCCGTGTATTACCTAAGTAGTGAAATAGTCTGGGGCTCCAAATTAGTGAGTGTTGGAACAATAGACTGTTAAGAAGTGTTTTGAAGGAAGGCGGCGAGGGAGGATCAAAGTTAATCCCTTATGACACGGGCTGACAGTTGAGGGGCTGCTAGGCTAGGTGATAGGGCGATGCAGGCTGAGAAGGTCTTCCAAGTAGCTTTGGGGGATCAATAAAAATATTTAACAACAGGAGAGCTGCAGCACAGATGTGTCTCTTCGGCGTCCCAACACAGACTGAAAAAAGAGATCATTTCCTCAAGGAATCAGCATCGAAGAGCAAACTTCGTCAGTCCTTCAGCCCATCAAAAAAAAAAAAAATATATATCGTTGCAATTTCTTTCTTCTGTGAATGCTCTCAACTTCTTTAGATATAATGATACTTCAGATATTAAGAATTATAGATAATACTGATACTTGAAATTATAAACAAAATTTTAGCTTTTTATTATTACCTAAAGTTGAAAATAAAGTTTCAAACATACATATTCCAAAGAATAGTTTTCAGAATCGGATATTCGTATAAACTCCTCGATTCCGGTTCCAATATCTGAAAAAGTTCCTATCTCCGATTCTCGATTCCGATTCCGTTTCCCGTCCTGTCATGCCAATCCCATCACTAGTGTGTTCTCTAACCTAGGTAGAAATTGGCTAACATTTACATTAAAAGATACTTACGTGAATTTCTTCAACTGATCTGCTTCTCTCTTAAACTAATATAAAAGGTATAATAAATATATAATTATTTATTATATATTTATATAGGTATTATATATTTATATAAATAAATATTATTTATTTATTTCAGTACATTATGTAATTGTACTTGCAAATGTGCCCGTCTTTGACGGAATCAAAAATCCGATGATACATGGTATTCCAAAATATCATTAGAACATATAGAATAGTAGAAAATATTATTATTAGTACAGTGTTAAGCAAATGTCTCTGTATACATCACATTAGCTGTCTGTCCTTCAGGTTCATAGAAGAAGAAACAGTTGGAACCTCTGACTCTTGAAGAAGCGAACTACAGTTGACAATGTGAGGAAAACATTGTTCTCACTCACTTCAATTCCTGGGGTAGATAGAGTTTCCCCTTCCAACTCAGTTACTGTCATTGTGAAACAGAAGCTGACGGGACATTACAATCGTTTGAATGGAAACCAATAGTGGTTCGGAACGGTTTGGAACTGTTCTCGTATACCAGAACGGTTTGGAACTGTTCTCCTATACCAGAACAGTATATGGGAACAGTTATGTGTTTTCGTATGCCGACCATATCTTCTGTATTTGGCCCAGCGCGGCAGCCTCCCAAATGACGTCATGATGTTTATTTGAATATTGGTTAATGATTCATCTATATAAATAAAAGAAAGGTTTTGTCTGTACATTGCTTAACTAACTCATTTCAAGTTTTCTTTACCCTTCATACATTAGAGAAACCGAATCCAAAAAATGTCTGTCGGTTTGTCCGCAAAATTTTGTGACAAGTAAACTCAGCCCCAATAGGACATATTAAGCTGAAACTTAAAATATAGGCTCTGAATTGATTAGAAATTCAACGTAGAAGTCAAGTTATGGACGTTTAAAGCAAAAACTTTTATCACAAGTAAACTCAGCAACCATGACACATGGCAAGCCGAAATAGATTTGTGTATCTCTAACTTAAAATATAGGCTCTGAATAGATTGATAATTCAGAGTAAAAGAGAAGTTATGGACTTTTAAGCTGTCTTTCGCTAACTTCACAGACATATTTATTTTGAAAATATACAGGTGTAGCAAGTAGGTATTGTTAGTTGATTTTAATTTCAGTTGCGTATGTGAATATATTACATATTTGAAATCATTGAAAAGGTGTTTCCCAGAGTTGAAGATGTACTATCTATTCAGAATAAATAGCTTTGTGAACGAGCAATTCTAAACCTTTAATATGAACAGGCAGGAAAAATCAACAAACAAGTTCTTATGCTATATTAATCTGAGGAAAGAACTTACAAATCAGTAAAGAGAGTGATGGATCTGTCCATTATCCAACTGAATTTCTTGACTCATGAGTGCTCCTGGAGTACCAGCTCATGATTTAAAACTTAAAGTAGAGGCACCAATCATGCTATTATTTAGTATCAGTAACAAATTTCATGTTACGATTGAACGCCCAAAAAAGTGCAACGGGACAAGACTCTGAGTTCGTGCTCTGCACAGATATGAAATAGAGGCGGACATCATGACTGGGTTGGTATTGGGGAGTCTGTGTGTATCCCATGCTACCATTGATTCCGAGCCACTATCCGTTTCCATTCAAACGATTGAAAAGTCCCGTCAGCGTCTGTTTCGCAATGACGTTAACTAAGTCACAAGGGGAAACTTTATCTAACGCAGGAATTGAAGTGAGTGAGACCAAGTTTTTCTCCTATGGTCAACTGTAGTTTGCTTCCTCAAGAGTCAGAGTTTCCAACTCTTTGTTCTTCCATAAACCTGGAGGACAGACTGCTAATGTGTTGTATACAGAGGCATTTGCTTAACACTTTACTAATAATGGTATTTTCTACTATTCTATAATTTCTAATGGTATTTTGGAATACCAAGTATAACTAAATTTTTGATTCCGTCAAAGACGGGTAGGTTTGCTAGTTGTTGAGAATTGTTCGTAACTGTCTATGAAAACAGGGCAGACCAGCTGTTTAGTGTTTTGAGATGCACAGAAAGTCTCCAGTATAAGTCATTAACATGTAAATATTAATACTGTATTGCTAATAACTGATTGTGATGGTTGCAGCCCGGACCCGACGGTTTTCGCAAGTCTTTGGCGATAAGTAACAGCTGGACAGGGGAGCCTCTAGCATGACGTTATTAACATGTAAATATTAATAATTTACTGCTGATAACTGATTGTGATGGCTGCAGCCCGGGCTCGATGGTTTTCGCATCACAGAGGCTTGGTAAATGACCACTATCTGTCATTGTTTCATCACCTCCAATTAGTATGCAATTTGAATGTTTAATTATTTTGTAAATACAATGTTTAATTATTTCTATATAGTATTTATTATCTCAACCATTGCGACGGTTATATTCACACTAACAGATTGATAGTTACTCGAGATGACATCTACCCGTTGTCTGAGGCTATCTGTATATTGCTGTCATCTAACGACGAACATGTCAACTAACAAGAGTCTGTGAGACAAGTTGTGCTCCAAGTGAACAAGCCCCATTGCAGACCAAAACAATTAGGTAGATCAGTGTGGAATAAAAACATTATGACATATGGCGAGGCAAGGAATGATCATTAACTTAGTCCTGTAATGTCATTAGGACAAAGGATAAGCTATACCATGACTCAGATGTGCTAGACAGATAGTGGCATTGACGATGCGAAAACCATCGGTCCCGGGCTGCAGCCATCACAATCAGTTACTAGCAATAAATTATTAATATGAACATGTAAATGACGTAATGCTGGAGGCTGCCCCATGCAGCTGTTACTTCATCTTAGGTATATCTCACATTCGAATTTTACTACACCAGTGTTTAGTTCAAAAAACTTTTTTTTGTATGATACAATTTTAGGAAAGCCCTACATAGCTCATTTTCTTATAAGAAACTACGATATTTTTGTGTCTAATTTCATAATGATCTGCTACAGCGTTTAAGCAGCGTCTTGTTCACAAGCTCTCCGATTCTATCTTAAAGCTTGCCCAACCAATACATAATCACTCATTATCTTTAAAACTGACCTTCATTTCTCACCAGAGTTTCTCTATTACTTCTTATTTTCTTTTAACACTTTTATTTCACGTTAACAGGTTTCTATATTTTTTCCATTCCAAATTAATTTACCCCTTCTTGTTTGTTAAAAAAAAAAATTTTTTTTTTGTCTATTTGATTGATTTTGTCTAACATGTCACATGACCTGCTCCGTTTTAAGTTAAACCCTGTTAGCAGGAAGTTAGTTCGTAGAGTCGAATCATTAAGTCTGAAGATCGTGAATGCCGAGACTGCGGTTCACTTTAATGATACATTTATAAAAGAAGATCTGCTATTTATTTATACCTATATATATACAGAAAGAATTACAATAAAAAACACGTGATTAACACACAGTTTACTTTAAACGATTACTGTAAACTGTGTCTTAATAGCACCTCTAAAGACTTTAACAATTTTTTAATTACCCTAAAGATGACTGGAAGTCAGTCAAAACATGTCGGTTCCACCACGGTTAGCTTTAGTTTATAATCACCAAGGTGATAATATACTAGTGTACTTAAGGAACACCACTTCCTTAATACTTTTTTTCTTAAATCATATGTGATGCCTTAATATTATAATTTCTTTTTTTGGATAATTGTTGTAAGCTTCTTACCTTATGTAATTTATGACTGATTCATACTCTGCCAGAGGACCTGTAACAAAAATTGAGAGGATAAGAAAAATTAACAAAAAAAAAACTGTAAAAATGAATGAGTTATTACTTAACGTTCACACGTACACACATACACATACACACACACACACACACACACACACACACACACACAACACACACACATACACACACACATACACACACACACACACACACACACACACACACACACACCACTATAGAAGTACTGATGGAATATTTCTTTCTCACCCGAACTGGACGACTCAATTCAGAATGTAGAATGAAAATGGTAAAACCCATATACTCGTACACGAACAATTATTTGGAATTTTCAACATAGAAAATTTAATAAAAGAGTAATCAAAGGACTTCATCCTAAAAAGGCTCCTGGCCTAGAAGGTGTAAGCAGTGATATCCTACGTGCAGTCTTTTCAAAATTTCCACATATTATTACAACCACTACATTATCAGTGTCACTTGCAGTTCTTATTCCCATCAATTTGGAAAACTGCAAAAATAATTCTAATTAAAAAGCAAATTAAAAAACTTGTGACGATCCATCTAAATACAGACCAATTAGCCTCTTACCTGTAGCAGAAAAAATTCAGCTCTAGTGGTTGAAAAAATAATACATTACGTCACAACAAATAGGTTAATATAGGACAAACAACTTGGTCCCCCCCCCCCCCCCCCACAGAAGAAAAAGTCGTTCCTCTAAAATACGTGTCTCCATTTTTGAAAGAACATTTACATTAATGGAATGTTCTCCTTGTCTCTTTAGATGTAAAAGGAGCTTTTAATGGGGTCTGGAGGCCTAAAACACTGGAAAGCCTTAGAAATCACAAATGTCCAAGAAATTTATATCAGCTTACTGAAAGCTTTTTCACAAATAGGTAAGCGAAAGTATCATTAGTCTATTCATCAGCATAATCACAGTTTCCAAAGGTACTCCTCAAAGCTCACGCATCACCCCCACATACTGGATCATCATGTTCGGTTTACTCTTACGACTATCCATTCTACCCCAATCTAATCCCACTGCTTTGGCCGATGACTATCTACTGAAGGTAGAAGCTAAAAATCCCTTCAAACTAGAAACGAGAGCAAACAACGCCTTAGAAAGTGTTAAATAGTTGGCATACAAAAACAAAATAAACTTAAATAGCCAAAAGTGAAAGGTACTACACATCTCCAACTTCATCTCAGGTCCAGATAAACTCACGGCATGAAGTCCTGAAAACTGTTGGTGTTTTAAAATACCTTGGAGTTCTTCTAGATTCAAAGTGAATGTGGAATCAGAACGTTGAATATAACAGCCGAAATTGTCTCCAGGCAATCAATGTCTTTTCCAGGGCGGCGAAAGTTAACTGGGGGCTGAGTCATCCTGCTCTTAGTTTTATATACTCAAGGGCCTTCCTTCGTATGGTGTTCTACGCTGTCCCTGTTTGGCATGAGGTTTTAAAAACAAAAATGAATATTGGAAAACTGGAGCAATTTTAAATGTTTTAAATAAAACCGAAACGTTGGCAACGAGAGTTTGATTTTTTATCCAGGAAAATTGACCGAACCCCGATTAGAGAACACACCTATATATATATATATATATATATATATATATGAGTCGTTGCGATGTTGACCAATGGAAGTGGGGTTTACAGGTCCATGCGTAAGGTCCCAGTTGCCCGCTGCTCAGCAAAAAGCCTCAGTCGTTCTGCCAATAGGTATAGAGGTTGCACAGTCCCTCTGTGTTAAATGATGTTTGGCAGAAAACATTAGCCTCACTTTACAGTGAACTCCTGTTCCCTTTCTATTTTTGATTTTTGTGGTGGTTAGGTGTTGTTGTTTACTATTTTCTGTTACGGATATTCTCTGTTACGGATATTTTCTGTAACAGAAAATAGTAAACAACAACACCCAACCACCACAAAAATCAAAAATAGAAAGGGAACAGGAGTTCACTGTAAAGTGAGGCTAATGTTTTCTGCCAAACATCATTTAACACAGAGGGACTGTGCAACCTCTATACCTATTGGCAGAACGACTGAGGCTTTTTGCTGAGCAGCGGGCAACTGGGACCTTACGCATGGACCTGTAAACCCCACTTCCATTGGTCAACATCGCAACGAATCATATTCCTTTCCCCGGACAACTCATAGAAAACTGTATATAAGGACCAACGTCTGGGCCATTTCCTTGCCTGAAGATAACCAGAGAATGGTTGAAACATGTCGCAAATACCACCACCAGGTCAACAGTGCAGAACTTTTCATCACCTACCAGCCACCTATCAATAGCAGCAATAACATTCAACTGAAGAAAAAACATGAACATAAGAAACCGAAGAGGAAAGTAAACAACACCTACAACTTGAAGATGTTTCTACGAGAAGAAGTTGGAATCCAGTGTCAACATCTTTTAATAATCAAGAGGGACTGTGCAACCTCTACCCCTGTTGGCATGAAGATGAAGGCTGCTCTTCGCAGTAAACAACCGAGAGTATCATTTAAAAATCTAGCAATATTCGTAACAGAAAATAGTAAACAACAACACCCAACCACCACAAAAATCAAAAATAGAAAGGGAACAGGAGTTCACTGTAAAGTGAGGCTAATGTTTTCTGCCAAACATCATTTAACACAGAGGGACTGTGCAACCTCTATACCTATTGGCAGAACGACTGAGGCTTTTTGCTGAGCAGCGGGCAACTGGGACCTTACGCATGGACCTGTAAACCCCACTTCCATTGGTCAACATCGCAACGAATCATATTCCTTTCCCCGGACAACTCATAGAAAACTATATATATATATATATATATATATATATATATATATATATAGTGGCTGCACTGCGTGTCATTGTATCGTTGTTTTTATCGGCCAGTGGACGCATTTACGTCTCCGTTCCTTCATTTCTTCTCCTTTTTATTTTTTATTTTCTTCTTCTCTCCTGAAGACGGCAAGACGCCGAAATGATCGAGATTCGTGAGTGTTAGTCCTCTTTCTTGTGTTCTTTAGCTGTGACTTTAATTATATATATGTATATATATATACATTTTGGTAGCAGTCATTTCTTAATTCAGTATTATTGAAAAGATACCAAACTTAGCTGGTACCTGTTTCCTAACGAGCTTCTCAATTTTTCTAAGTAACACTCTTGTTACTTCGTCTGCACACTAAAGTATATTTCCTATAGTCCTTATGTTTCGAATTAGAAACATTCATCTTTAGGTCGTGAATAACTTCTTAGGTGAATTTTCTGGTATGTTATATATACAAAGTGCAAACAGTAGGGGTTTTTCTTCAAGTTTAAGATAAGCTGGTTCTTAACCCTGTGGGGTGCTACTAATTTCAACCAAAATATTTAAGAGTAGTTAACTTTTTGAATTAGTATAGCTTCTAAAATTCTCAGTTTATGGTAGTTTTTTTAAGTTTTAATTATTTTTGTATTTGTAACCAGCAACACTCGGGATAATTTTACACTGTTTCTCTTGCATATACTTTTAGGTTCACTAAATAAATCATTAAATATAAATTATCAAACCACATGAAATATGAAACTAAGATCTTTCAACCGTAACAAACGATCTTCATCAGAGTCAAAAACCCAAACTCAATTTGGTTTTTGACAAAGTAACAGACAAAGACCGCTTGTTACGGTTGAAAAATCTTAGTCTTTTTTTTCCCATTTCATATTGTGGTTTATCATTGATTGTTGTTTCACGTGTTTGTGTGAAATCTTGTTGTATAATTAAATATATAGATAAAAAAATAATACAATTAATAGATAACCACTGGCAGTTATGGATATTAATAAATTAATAGTACAGATTGAGGCCATGCACGAGAGGACTCCGAAAAGACAAATATATGCCTCTTCTGAAGATCTTACAGATATGTTGGGGATCGGGTCCAGTAGTCCTATATCTAATTGAGGACTTGGACATGAAAGTAGTCATAAAATCCAAGCCCATGAGAATTAGCACTCATAACAACAGGCAGGTTGCTTTGCTAACCAACGGAAGCCCTGTGACAAGTCATACTTAGATTCAGCTTATTAAATTCAATATCAGCGTAAAAAGCATCGCACCGGGTACATTCTGAAAGATAAATGGAGTTGGGAAATATGATATGGAGAATGAGGTGGGGATGGATTGGGGTTAATAATGAAACAGGTTTGACAATCACAACGTCAAATTCCACCACCAGTCAAGGGGTTCAAGGAAGAGTAATGATCAAAATGCCATTAAGGTTAAGTGGTAAAATGCCCTTAAACCACAGCAAGAAATTTTCAAGTGAACTTAGATCATTCAAACAAAATAACTGGTCTTCGTCAGAGTCACATTTGAACTGAAAGAGACAAATGAAATAGAACAATTAGGGTAATATTGAGAAGGGAGAAAAGTAAGAGAAGTGTTTTAAGGGGAACAAACGGATGAGTAAGCTAGGGTTAGAAAGAAGTTCAAGAAGAAAAAGTAAAACCTTATACGTTACTTCCATTCCCTGGTATTCTATCAGGGTTGACCAATGGCACACAGTGCTTTACTTGTTATTTCTTAAACTCCTCAGTTACCCTGTTCTGCCCAAGCTTTTTTCTCTTTCCTTGCTTTTCATGTGCTTTAATATACGTCTCTTGCCTTCATTCTTCCTGAATATCATACCAGATGTCCAGTTCACCTTTTTTAGTTCCAGTGTGACTCTAACTAAGATTAGTAGTTCTGGCTGAAAGCTCTTAGTCCAATTTTTGATTTTTTTAGTGTATTTTAGGTATTGATATAACATATGTATATGTATATATATATATATATATATATATATATATATATCTTTCAACGGGTTACTTGCCGTTGCGTCTACGACGTGCTTGGTCTCCCTTTCTCTTTTCTCCTGAAGACGGATTACCCAAAAATTTGAGTCTGTAAGTGTGTTTCCTTACTCTGTGTGTTACTATTCTGGAATTTTGAACTCGTATATATATATACGCTACATAATGATATTTTTTTCTTGTGGCCCCATGGTAAGCATGAGTTAGATCAGTTCCTTACGTCATTTAATTCCTTCTCTTCATCTATTTCCTTTACTCATCAAGTGTCCAATAACCTTATTACATTTTTGGATGTCAGCGTCACCTACGATGGCGGTCATCTTTCTACATCTGTCCATATCAAGCCTACTAACGCCCAGCAGTAACTTCATTTCAATAGTTGCCATCCCTCCCACGTGAAAAAAGCTATCCCCAGATCATTGTCCATACGCCTCCATAAAATTTGTAGCAGAATAAAAGATCGTTCCTTCCAAATAGATTTATTGAAACAGAAATTTTCTGACCGAGGATATCCTTCTAACATCATTAACAACCGTATAGTCCCTGCAGACGTTCATCATAATTCAGGTCCTAGGAGGGATCGCAGTGACTCTAATTTCCTCATCACCACTTATTTTCCTGGTGCTCATAGGCTGGGTGCAGTTGTCAGGGAGTTTTTCCCTATACTTTCTTCTTCTTCCTGTACTTCTTCAGTCTTTAGTGAGGCACCTTCCATTTCCTATCGCCAACCTGCTAATCTTCAATCTATTTTCTCTCACATCTCTTCTCCTAAGTCTCGAAAAACTGCTGGTGGTATGGTTCAATGTGGACGTCGTGGATGTCTTACTTGTCCTATCATCAATCCTGTTCCTTCCTTTACCTCTTTGCATAGTAAACGCACCTACCCTATCTCTCACAAGACCTCTTGTACCTCTGGTACCTGCGTTTACCGTTTGGATTGCACCCAGTGTGATTCTTTTTATGTGGGTTTGGCTTCCACCAAGCTTAGCCTGCGTATGAATAATCACAGGTCATCCGTTGGCAAACGCAGTGACCTTCCCGTTGCTACTCATGCCAGTTCTCACGGACTCAGTTTTAATTACTGTTTCCGTGTACAGGTCCTGAGGCAGATTGATCAGACTAATTCGAAAGTTACTCTGAGAGCTTCAGAAGAAGCACTTATTAGTCTTCTGGGCGGTAGATCGGCTCCTGGGCTTAACCTCAATCGTTGATTTTTTTTCCTCTTATTTTTTAGTTGTTATCAGCTTTTAATTTTATTTTAGTTAAATGTTTTCATTTTTTAATTTTTATTTGGCTTGTATCTCTTTATTTACCCTGTCTACCTTTCCTCCGAAAGTTGGCTACCCTGTTTGAGTGCTTCAGTTCGAACGCCAAGTCAGTCGTTATCAGCCTTTGGAGCGATTCACTTCTTTTCCTGAAGACGAGGACATCGAAATATAGTAGTGAGTTCAGTGATTTCCTTTCTATGTGTTCTTTTTAAATTCTAGTTTATATATATATATATATATATATATATATATATGTGCTCAGGTCAACTATTACATTGCTTTGATGGTTTTAGTTCATTTTGGGTATCAGTACTTAAATTAAATTCATAGGATTCCAGTCTGCAACATCAGAAAATATTTTGTATTACATCATACCCGAAAGTATGAATTATACTACAACTATTTATTCTTCACTCCTTCCTTATGTTAAATTGCCAATAACAAAAAATATTTATTCTTTTTATAACTAATAAGTATCTGGCAATTTCATTATGATTTCAGTATGTGTAAAAACACTTTTCAGGGAAGATTTTTTTTTCGAAAAAATTGTGAGAAATGTTGTGCCTTGTGGAAGTATATCCTAAGCTGGTATAGTCCCAACAAACCCATTTAAAATTATAGGTCATGTGATACCTAATATTGCCTCTACAATCAGTATCTGGCCTTATTAATTGAATCATCTCCCAAAGAAGGAAAACCTAGTTAGTTAAAATTTCCCTTTAAAGACTTCTCTGAAAATACAGCAATATATAAAACTAATATTATTTACCTAAATACGAAAAGCAAAACGAAATAATAATTTTAAACCAAAATAACACAACTTCTGCGAAGGATGATATATTTTGCAATATGTACTTCTAGATTTTATGTCACCAATGGATATATATATATAATGTTCAAACCACAATAAGAAATGGGAAAAAAAGACTAAGATCTTTCAAATCTAACAAGCTGTCTTCGTCGGAGCCAAAACCCAACTAAAACGAAAGATGTAGAAACATCATGGTAAGGGGTTCAGAGGAGTGGGAGGAAAGTGAGGTATTTTAAAGAGTATGAAGTTCATGAAAGGAAAATAGTCCAAGTGGGGATGTTTGGGTAAACGAAGGAGTATAGTAAGAAAAAGTAAAGAACTGTCAACCCTCTTAGATGAGGCTATTGCCCTCGTTAGGACTGAGCCAAGTTTCAAAAGCTTGTTACAATTGTTTATAATATTTGATCTATTAAATTTAATCAGAGAGGTTCGATAATATTTCTTAACAAAACGGATTTTTCATAGGTAATAAATTTAGCTCCAGTCCAATCAATATGATGATTTTCATTATTTATATGTATGAATAAATTTATATGCAAAGCAGCACTTATCTCCTGTCTACTTACATTATATTGGTGTTGTTTTACAAGTGTCTTTAAAGATTACCAATTTGACCAGTATAAATTTTCTCACAATTTTGCTTGGGATTTTATAAATGCCACCCAACACCAGTTCCCTGGAAGAAATTTTTATAAACATATTGCATACGTTTTTACGATTAGAAAAAACTATATTAAAATCAAGATTACGTGCAAGCCACATTACGTGCAAGAGGCTCATGATACAGTAAAACTGTAGAATTTGACAATGAACGGGGCTCTGTTGAAATATAGGAGAGAGTTTTTTTTTTAGAACCCTTTAAAGCTAAGTCGATAAAAAGAGGAGGGTTACTTTAATAAAAGGGCAATTGACCTAATGTTATTAATATCATCATTAAGAAATTCAGAGGAGCACACTCTTAACGCCCTCAAAAAATATTTCTAAAAACAGAAATTTTAACATTTCTTTGACGGGAAGAATAAAAATAGACAGATGTAAGTACATTAGTAGGTTTTCTATACACACTAAAACGTAACTTTTTAGGTAACCTTTGGATCAAGACATCTAAGAAGAGCAAATTACAACTTACTTCTTCTTCCATTGTGAACTTGATTGTCGGCACTAATGAATTTAATTTTATTAGAAAAGCGTCTTTATTCATAGATTTAGGACAGATGCATAATATCGTCAACATATCTAAACCATTAACATAACTAGGCAATATTGAACGTTACATTTAATTTCAAAAAAATCTATATATAACTTACTTAGGAGGATAAGTAATTACCCATTGCAAGACCAATTTTTTGTTTATAAAAGTTATTTTCAAACTGAAAATGAGAATCTACCACACATAACTTAATTAACTTTATTACAGTGGTAGAAGGTAGGGGGAGGAAATAATTCACTAATTCCGCCTAGAGTAAGCTCATGAGATCAGTTACAGGTACATTGGTAAACAGGGACTTAACATCAAAACTAAACAATCTATAATTTTTACTTTACTATAAGTAAAGTATAGTGATCGTGAAAAAATTCGATCTCGAGATTTTGACGGAATTACATGTTTTGAGGTCCCAGAAGTCGTTTTATGACGTTTTCATGATGATGTCTGTGTGTGTGTGGGTGGGTGCGTGTGTTAGCATTGCTTGTTACCACGCTACGGTCCAGAATCTTTGATGGATCAAGTTGATATTTTACTCAAAAATGGGCCTCATAGGGAAGAAGATCCCTATTGTTTGGGAAGAATTATGCATGATGGGAAAGTCACTTTTTTGCCCAAAACCGTTTTTTTGAAAACATTTATTTCTCCTAAACTGATAACCTTAGAGTTTGGAAATTTTGACATTTTCTTTGAGGTTACAAATGGAACAAACGAAAAATATATTCAGAATTTTAAAACAACAGGAAATATTTTTTTTTTCAATTAAATGTAAAAATTTTGACATATAATTCAATCTAAAACCTTGTGAGAGCGATACAAGCCATACTGTTAGACGGATCACAATGAAACTATGCCTAAAAATAGAACATTATGTGGAGAATGAGTTGAGATATTTTTTTTCAAAATTACATTCGCTAAAGGGGCGTTACAGTACGATTTCTGTTTTCAGGAAATGATTTTTTGACGCGAAACGGCTCAATAAAAAATAATGAAAATTTGACCAAAAATGCAACAAAAAATTAGCAATTCATAAAAAAAAATGCATGAAGTTTCAATTACGCTGAAGAGCAATAACGCTATAAAAACTGTTTGTTTATCCTAGACTGAGAGATCACCTGCTATACTTGTCGAATTTTTTATATTTTTTTACATTCTTTACATTGACTTAGAAATTTTTTGAGCGAATCGACTGAGATAAAATTGATTTTATAAAGTAACAGTTTAAATTGTTTATTGACTTATATGAGATGTAAGAGGAATAATATTGTGCAGGAAAATGATAACACTCACTCAGAAAAAAATTGTATATATCTTATTAGACAAAGGGGAAGGAAAATGATCTTATGAAATACTAAGAAGCCATAAAATTTCCAGTATAATAATTCTGTAAAAAACCAAAAATGTAAAAGATAATTCAAAATTGAAATCTTTCGTTTAGAGATTAATAAATGTAATTATCGTACATCTTTAATTATAAATCACCTTAAAACAACATTTTCTTCCCTGTTTATGATGTTTTCAGAGAAAAAAAGGGTATTTTCCTCTTTTAAATTTGAAAATTTTGCTTTAATATTCAATGTAGAAGGATGTCATGTAAACGATGTAAGAAATCCACTGGCTATTTGAACAAAAGCCATGTTCTCTTGTAGGAGAATATTTCGTATCAAGAAATGTTCCCTTTCGTTTTTCAAAAATGTTATTACTGATGTAGTTAAACTAATGAAATTATTTGCATCAGCTGTGTGATGTACAAAAATAAGGTTATATATTGATATATCCTTCAATCACTATCTGCACTACCTCAGGAATGAAAGCCTAATAATCATATCCCATTTAGATGTTTACATTATGCTTAAATGAGACGTCATATATTATATACTCAAGAAATTTGATATAAGTTACTTATAGTAAAGTTGAGTGTAGGCCACTCCATATTTTTTATTATGTACTTTTGAAAAATGTTTACATACTTTTCTAAGCTGACAATAAATATAATCAAAGACTACTTTCCTCTAATCCGATGGAATGAGCTGAATAAGATGATTTTTCTTACGCACCGAATCACTAAAAGTTAATTTGACATCACTCCGGCACAAATAAATATGTTTTTTAATAACAAAAAATGAAAATTTTGAAAGGGACTGTGACAAATATTTAGTAAACATTTAGGAATTAGAGATTTAGATATTACTTTTTCATTTAAACAATTATTTAAAAATTTTAATTTTAGTTTTAATTTATGAGCTTTTGTCAAACTAGAAAAACCATTTTTTACTATAGGGCATAGAAAGGAAAAAGATGACAGAAGTAGGAGTAGGTACCGCACATAGTATTCATCGATAACAAGATTTCACAAACCACTTTCCTTATCGTGGTTTTTTGAACATTGATTGTTTTTTCACGTGTTAACGGTGAAATTTTGTTATATATATATATATATATGTTTCACTCAAATTTCGAAAAAAACGATCCAAACAGGACGCAAATCAGCTCTAATACGAAGAAAAGCAACACACAGAGAAAGAGACACACTTACAAACTCAAATTTTCGGATGATCCGTCTTCAGGAGAAAAGAGAATGGGCGACCAAGCACGCCGGAAACACAACGGCAGGAAACCGTCCCGGCAACCCTGTTTTAACAAAAATTCACGTGAGTTCAGTGAAATATATTGCGCAAATTGGTCTCTGTTTCCTGGATATCTCAAAAACCAAAAGGCTTATAATGAAAAGAAATATTTAAGCTGCTGTTAGAACAGCCAACTCAGCATCAATATTGCACTTTTAATGAGGGTACTTTATACTTAAAAAATTGGATTTTTGTGATTTATTAGAAATATGTCTATTAAATCTGCATTAACAATCACTGTATTTTTAGTTTTTTAGTTGGCATTTAATTAACTGGGTTGCCGGGACAGTTTCCTGCCGTTGTGTTTTCGGCATGCTTGGTCGCCCATTCTCTTTTCTTCTGAAGACGGATCATTCGAAAATTTGAGTTTGTAAGTGTGTCTCTTTCTTTATGTGTTGTTTTTCTTCGTTTTTGATTTATATAAGGAATTATCTGTTTTCAAAAATAATTTATATAATGATAATGGCTGAGGACAGTAGAAACATGTACTCATTTAACATGTCGATTGGAAATTTATTATATTCTGTGGATGTAGTAACATGGTCGTTATTTAGAAAAGTGGAGAAACTTATAAAGAAGCAAGTTTCAGCCAAATATGGTCTTATTTTTAAAAAATATATGTATACATCAAGGACTGATACCAAAATTTACAAATATATAATATATACATATATATTAATAGACATTATATAATAAACTCTAGGAACTTCGAAATGGAACAACCATTTATCAACCAGTTTAGAAGAATATGAGAGTGAACACATACCATCTCAGTCGTCGTGATAATATATACAATCTTTTAATACATATATACATTTTAACGGGTTTTTCAAACTTGACTCAGTCTTGATGAGGGCAATAACCTCTTCTAAGAGGGTTGACAGTGAATGACAGTTTTTTACTTTTTGTTACTGTACTCCATCGTTTACCCAAACATCTCTACCTGGACTCAGTCGACAGTCCTGACAAATGTAGCGACTGTGAGCTCTGAACTCCCGACGGGAGATGTAGCGCAGTCTAAGATACTAATGAGACTCTGGAAAGGCCATTAATTTTTTCAAAAAAATTAATCCTACGATTAAACCTGTCTTTGTACATATAAAGTTGATGGTAAGAGCTTTCCTGTCTGGAATACTCTAAAATGAAGCTGTAAAAATTCATTTAGTTTAGACAAAACCTAGATAACAAGGAAAGAAGACTACTTTAGAATAAATCTCATCGTCCTATATGATATATGATTTTATGATTAATACATTAGGTACAGTTAATGATTTAAAATAACAAATGATAGAACAGAAAACCTTAGAGTACAAATCTCCAGTTTCTTCAATATTCTAACCTCACTAATCGTTGTGAAGGAAAAATAGATATCTTAACTTTGTGGAAGCAAGGATGAGCTCCTGAGGATGGACGTTATAGAAAAGCAGTCATGTTGGTTTATTACAATAATAATGTCTTATTTTACTACTGGGTGTAAAGAGGATTAAAACATTCAAACAAGAAACATTGAATGCTTATTCAGTACAATACATCAGTTTGAAGAAACAGCCAGGTTCAGAAACAAGAGCCAAATTGGCCAAAATGAACCATCTGTGAGACTGCACCAGAGTTGCACACAGACAGCCATTTGCAATAATCCTCTATATAAAAACACATAGAAGCAATATATTTGTGTATACCATGGTCCACCCACCAATACCATATCCTTTAATATCAAACCATACAGGAGAAACAATAACAAAATAACGAAATAGTAATTGTTAAATGAAATATTAATAACTAAATATTAAAAGAAGCGGTATATCAGTGTATTTCAAGACCCACCCACCAATAATTTTCTTCTAAAATCAAACTGGATAGAAGCAATCTATTAGTATACACCAGTAACACATCATCTATCCACCAATAATACATCTTCTAATAAAACTATATAGGAGCAACAATAAGAAATCCTTTAATGTTAAAGAGTATAGAATCAATAAATTAGTGTACACCAGGACCCATCAATCAATAACACAAACATTGGTTCACTCACAAGATGACTGCAGTCCATTCGTAAGCAGTCAGAACTTTAAATTAGTCGGAAAAAATTACTACCAATCCTGTTAAACATAATGGATTCATTAATGGTAAAAGAGTACCAAAAAAATTGCCAAAATAATTTTAACTATAATGAGTATTGATATATAAAGAAAAGGTAAATTTAAATGATCCAGGAATCAATTACAGAGTTCAACAAATTTTATTTGTGAATAAGCAAAGTTTATTACAGAAATCTGGACTTTCCAATTGACTACTCAGTCTGATTCCTCCATCATTTTCCACTTTTCATCAGGTATTTCAAGTATGGTGAGAAATTAATCAACAGAAATAAGTTTTTTTTAAATTATGTTTTGTATAATAATTATGAACTCGTCATCAATATCTTAAATAATAGAAACCTATGCTATTATGATAATTGATGGGTAAGTGTCAATGTCAATAAAACATGTTATACGACTTTGTAATACAAATTTTTTAATCAATTCCAAACTCCTTGATTGTGTAATGTTACAAGGTAATTCTTCAAACAGTTACTCTGCTTATCCAAATCCCTGATGGTGTACAGTTATGAGTACATTCTTCAAACAGTTACTGTACTTATCCAACTTATCAACCCTGATTCTGTAATGTAACGAGTACTTTCTTCAAGTAGTTACTATACTTATTCAAATCCCTTTTGTGTACAGTTACGAGTACATTCTTCAATGAGTTACTGTATTTATATAACTCCCTGATTCTGTAATGTAACGAGTACTTTCTTCAAGTAGTTACTATACTTATTCAAATCCCTTTTGTGTACAGTTACGAGTACATTCTTCAATGAGTTACTGTATTTATATAACTCCCTGATTCTGTAATGTAACGAGTACTTTCTTCAAGTAGTTACTGTGATTTTTCAGCTCCCTAACTGCGATAGGTTTAACCCAGCTTGTGCTTAACCTTTAACATTTTTTTGGTCAGTTTCACTCATGAATATGTCAGTGCAATTTTTTTCTCATTTTAATACCACAGAAATCGTGAAATAAAAGGAATTATGAATATCATGTGATAATAATATTATGAAAAGTCTTTTTTTCAAAATGTATAATCATTAGATTACATGAAAATAATTGTTTTTTTCAGATATTAATCCTAGTTGATGAGAAAGATCCTGAATTAGATATGTTGTTCCAGACGGCCACATTTCTAGGCTTTCACCTTCAGTGCTGATTAAGGGGCAGAAAGAGTAGCTCATTGGTTATTTGGCACCCATTTTAGTGCAAGCGAGCCTCACTTTACTGGGTTGATACAATCGAAGTCTTAGTTTACCTCATTTAAATTCATTGTAATACGGACCTTTAACGAGTAACTGACACTATTAGACTCTTGACTGTTGGACATCGCGAACATTTTCCACCTTCAATATGAAAATTCAATTATCATAGAACATTCAGGTATGTCATCATTATTCTTTCACTTTCTAAAAGTGAAAGGCAGAAGGTAATAAACACTAGAGAAAAATAAAAGGTATGTAAATATTATTCTTTCAATTTCTAAAAGAAAGATAAAATGCATGTATAAGCAGTATTTTTTCACTTTCTAAAAGAATGATGAAATAGCTTTACAAATCTCTAAATAAGGAGAATTTCAGTCTTTTCTTCTTTTTAGGTGGGATTACCTACAAATTTTGTCCCAATATCAAGGGATAAAAGATTAAAAAACACTGTCAACGAAAGGCAAATAAACTGCACAGAACACTCAATTATTCATATTCACAAACTGTTTCATAATAATAGCGTATATCTAATTAGCCTTTTTAAAAATTCGTTAACTTCTAAAACATATTGACAAAAAGAAAATAATTTAGTTTCTGGAGTTTAATAATCACTACACTACCTAGATAACTCTAGAAAACTTCTTAATACAAGAATTAATCAAATTCAATCAACTAAAGTCACTTTCTATTTAATATGGACTTCCATATAAAAATAATTAAAACCACTTTCCTTTAATATGGAGTTCCTTAAGTTAAATATTTGAGGAAGATATTAAAAATAGTTCGATTTCAGATATAAAAATTTTGATTATTCTTATCACAGTGATCTTATGATACTATATTATTATTGTATAAACTAACAGTTTATAAAGAAATTCCAAAGATCATTTTGATACAAAAGTCAATCCCAAACCAGTGATCAATGACAGAATCAATTTAAATCAGTCAACGAGTAACATTACACAATCATGGAGTTTTGAAAGCACAGTAACAGTTGGAAGAATGTACTAGCACATTACACAAGTAGGGTTGAGAAGGAAAGGAAAAAATCTATATGCTAGAAAAGCTATAAACAATTATGAATTAAATTTGCATATTCAAATACAAATGACTTTATAGAAAATTTTAAAATACATGTTCGATTACAAATTTTATTCACTACAACTGCAACGATATATTTTCTTCTAGAAGTCATCTAAAAATTCAAAATCTTAAAAAACTGTAAAAATTTAAAATTGCGGTCATTTTTTTACCACTTTCATGTCAGAAATTCAGGAGTTCTTTTCGCACAAGTTTATACCTAATTTAAACTCACTTTTTATTTTATTAAACTCACTTAATACGTTTGATTTGTACCACTTCTTTCTATTAGTGAAATGAACAAGTGAAAATTAATTAATAGTTTTTACAATATATTAAGTTTATTAGAATTCAAATCTAATAAATTCGGATACCAGAAATTATGATACAGGTATAGCAGAATTTTTTAAAAAAAAACCCTGTAAACAGTTTTTTTTTCACTATCGCAATGCCAGAATAAGGCGTTTTGGACCAGGTTTTTGTTTACCCCACTGCTAATTATGAAAGGTTGACAATATATTTGATAATTTTACAATAGTTGATATTTTATTTGCGTTTAAGCACATTATTGCCACATTCATAGATATCGTTAAACAATAATTAAATTGTAAACAACAATCACACAGGAACACTTTGTATGCAGAAACCAAGGAAGGATGCCCTTGAATGATTAAACCATTCCATTCAATCATATATATACATATATTAATAATTTCCCTCAGAGAAGGCTGTATATTCATAGAAAGCAGTCTCTTTGTAACTCTTTCACTTTTTTCTTTTGGCATTAGTGCAATTGGCTCATTAATCTGTCACGAACCCAATGTCTTTAATTCCCATAACTCATCGTTATTTTTGATGTTCTAAATTACCAAAATATCCCCTTGTATCTATTGAATCACCCAGAAAATTGCACAAAAATAATTTTATTTCCACTTATATCACTTCATCTCACTCTAATTAACTCACTCGTTTCACTCTAATTAAATTAACAATAATTTAATGATTTCTAAAAATGTTATCAACATCATTAGTTATAAAGTCAGTTACTATCTGTTATTGACTTGATAATAAAAAGTATGTTTCAACATAAATACGTTTCAGTCAAAAATAAACGCGTTTCAAAGACGTAGTATTCTTCTCTATTTAAGTGGAAAGGTGGTAATGATTTTAGAAGAGTCCTTATATCTTTCTACCGGAGCAAATTTAACTGAAAAAGAACACTATAGATTAGTAACACGTTGTTTTATCATTAAATTTTGTTTGTGTGGAGACTTCCCTGTACAGTTCCATTATAAACCCCAACAAGTATAATCATATTTTATTTTACTTAATTACTTACTTTATTAGTCATTGATTTAGAGAACAACCATAAAATTTTATTAAACTGAAGTGTATTCTATATAAATAAAGTAGTTTGAGTCAATTGTTTTCTTCTCCGGACTCCGGGTCCCGGTATACCCGTGGTTCATAATATATATGTATTTCTTCCCTGGTATATAAATAAATAAAAACCAATATACAAAAGATGGTCTCATTTTCTTGAAAATTTACAACCTCAAGTGTTGGTATAAAAAAGTCGTGTGTTGGTTAATTACAAGTCGTGTTTTTATCACTTTTTTAATCACTTCAAGAGTTCATATTTCTTGTTGTACAACCACACAGAGACCTACTGAACGAAGCATGCCTCTCCTAAGAAGAAGCGATAGGATAAAAAACATAGAATGAACAGCTGTAAGAAAAGTGGACCAACCGATGACTGAATTAAAATGGAAATGAGCAAGTTCCACCGGAAAAATGGATCAATAAGATGGGCAAATAAACAACAGACTGGTACCCGGTATATAGCACCCCCCCCCCCCTCCCCTGACGTGTCTTCACCTTGTCGCGGTGGTTTAACATGCTTGGATGATGGCTTGAACTAAGAGAGGTACAACCTGGGCGGGGTGCTTGCCTGGTCAGGCGTCCGACGGGTGGCAAGTCCGCCTGTCTGCGCGCAGGTATGGGAGTGGTACGTCCTTGTAGGTAACAGGTAACATTCGATGTGGACACAACAGTGGCTTTAGCTGCTACCTTGAGGTCACTGCTCTTGGGCTGGTCTCCACTGGTGGCAAGTCCCCTCAGTCGCGTGATGGTCTCGGGGCGGGATTCCAAGTCATCTTTTCTTCTTCCGGCTTTGTGCCTGTCTTTTATAAGACTTTTTTCTGCTCCGGCAAAACTATCAGTCTTTTAGAGGCTATCAGTCATATGTATTCGGGCGGGGCTGTTGTGGCTGGTTTGTGGTGGGCATGGATCTGTCCAGTCTGTCGCGGTGTATTACCGTCTGAATGTTTCTCCTTCCTTCTCTGTATACCTTCTCTTGTAATCTCTGACTTCTTCCCATACTTACCTGTTCTTTGCTATCTCTCAATTCCCTATTAACTATTGACCTTGAATTTTTACCTTCCATTTTTCCTCTGTAATCCTTAATGATCCCTTTCATCAAGTAACCCTCATTCTCTTAGAGACTAACTGGCATATGCTTTAAAGCTTTTGTTGATATAGATCGTGGAAGCCCGCCTCCGCAATGCCCACCTTGGGCACTTCACGAGGACCGTTTCGTCCTGTATCATTCCTGAGAGAACGGTTGGTTTCTCATGAAGTGGCGAAAGGGCTCCACGTTAAAAAACATCTGAGCATCTACTTATTCTGATGTATCATGTAAGAGGCACATGAACATGAATAAATCAAAACGGGAACAGGCGAGTTTGTCTAAAATACAATTTGTCTAAAACAATTTGTCTAAATCAATTTGTCTAAAGGACGATTTATCTATAAACAATTTTTCTAAAATACAATTCGTCTAAAACTTTAAGATAAAAAGTTAACATGGCGAAATTTTGTATGCCACATACGTTTGAACAATATGATACTTGTAAATAATGAAATAGACATACAGTAGTGGTAGCGATGATAATAATTATACTACTATTACTACTACTACTACTACCATGAATAATAATAATAATAATAATAATAATAGAAACAACTACAAAAATAACAAAAATTTTGATAAATAAAGTAAGTATATTACAAAGAAAAAAAACTACAGTACACAAAACTAATAATTGGAAGGAAATCTGGTAAATAAGGGGGCTTACAGATGATATTCTTCAAATCCTTCTCAAAAGATTATCCGATATAATTTCAGTAATCAAGTGAGTGACCATACGGTCCAAGGTCACAGTATTAGTACAGTCCAGGTAGTAGTGGATCTTTAACTTGACTTTAACTCTAAAGGAATAAAGGTAATATTTCTCAAAGGTCTCCGCTGGCCGGATTAAAAGCCATATACTCCTTGGCCTGGACCAGCTATTTCTTATCCTAATCCTTTGCATCAAAAATTTTATTTAATCCATGGGGATTTATGTTAGGCTTACTGCCGATATGATTCGAGTCTCTAGTAATATAAAAGGTCAACCAAGTTAATCTAGGATAAATTGTGGGCAATTCCCCGGATGTATTCAACTATATTGTCTGGATGAAATGCTTCAACGAGTCTCTTTATTCGTTTTGCGGCATCTAGGTAACGTTTCTTGGTGGTTCTGGCTCTACTCCAGCAACATACTGTTCAATCTGAACCTAATTGTAAGCTTGTTCCTTTTCTAGACATTTTGTAGACATTCTTTTTATAAACTTCCATATATTGGGATGATGCGCACCTACTTCAGTTGCAAATCTACGGTGCCATCATTCGACCGAATTGTTAGTTTTAGGTAAATTATCAAGCACTCTAGAATAAATATTCCATATACCATGACGAAAGATTGGAGGACGTCGACCATTCCGTCTATTGGGAATGTGTCCGTTGGACACATGGATCAGAAGGTATAGTTGAATATTATACACCAATTTCTGTCTCTTTTTCTTATTCACTACTAAATTGTCAGTTTTTAGACAAATTGTTTATAGATAAATCGTCCTTTAGACAAATTGATTTAGACAAACTGTTTTAGACAAATTGATTTAGACAAATTGTATTTTAGACAAATTGTTTTAGACAAATCATCATAGACCCATCAAAACAGTACCCGGTATATAAATCCTGTAGATGGAAGACCAGCCAATGATGAGGGATTACCTCGTGGATCTTTGTGGCAGAGGTTGTCGGCAGGTAGAGTTGTTTGGTGCAAATTGGGAGAGACCTATGCCCTAAAATGAGTCAATTCTTCTTAATTTTAATTTTTTACTGCATTTTAGTATTGATTTTTATTTATTTTACTTTTAAAACTATATAAGTGTTATTTTTGTGTATACCTATTAAGTGCTCCTTTTAATACATCATCCTATATGGTTATTAAGGAGAATAAAGCACATATATGGTATTATTACTTCCTATATTAACTCTACTAATAAACTAAATGGATGTCGTTAATTACATCTTAAAATGTTCTATGAGAATGTATTTTACATTAAGCCTGTCTAATTCTGCAAAGCTATAAGCCATAAAAGATAAAAACAAATTGACAGCAAAATATTTAGATTAAAATATTTTATGAACAAATGGTTTAAGAGAAAATTACAAGATCGATTAAAAATTTCTTTCTATACAACTTAGGTTGGATACACTTTCTCTCTGACTTCATATAGAAGACCAAAATTTCAAAAAAAACTATGAAAGGGTAAAACTAAAGTTCACCATTTGTTTGGAATGTTTTGCCCATTTGTTACTTAGCTCCCATTTTGTTGTTGGAAGAGACATATCACTGCATCAAGGGTAAATATTAAAATTTACTCTTTCCTAAATTCTTCCGATTATCTCACAGCACTAACACGAATCAGGGTTCGATTAGTCTACTAGGTTCAAATAATACTCTCAGTGCCAACGATTAGATTTTATTTTTAAAATATGTTTGATAGACCTACAAAATACATGAAAATAACAAATTATTAAAAAAATCAAGCATTAGATATATAAGAAACATACAGATAATTACAACGCCATTAAAGAAATAAACAGAAGTAAACTGTAGACAAGTACACGGGTTAAAAGAAGTAAGAAAGAAAATACGAACACTATTGCAATATTTTTAATTCTGGAAGTTCATATCAACAATTTACTTATGCTTATTACTTTAAATATCATATAATAATCCATGAGTTTCTTATATGACTGTTGGTTGATTTTTTAATAATTTCTCACTTTCCTCTGTTTTGTAGGTCTATGGAAAAGATTTTAAATAAAATTGAAACGTTGGAGTTGAGACTGATTTGAACCTAAAAGACCGACCAAAAACTCATTTCCTTTAATTCTGTTCTGTCAGACAGTCAATACATTATTCGAATTATAAATTCATTGATAACTTTTTATCCATTGGGATGAATTATATTCGTTTTTATTTCATACATTAATTTTAATAACTTCGTTTTACTTGAAATACAGCTTTGATTCCCTACTATACAGAAATGACTAAACATATATACCAGTATTTTAAACAAAAAAATAAAACTAAAAATTGGATTATATTTGTTATTCATTGAACGAGTGAAGCCGGCTGATATTATAATATTGCAGCTCTCTTGGAAAAAATATTTCAGGTCGAAGGTTCAAAGTGGTTGACATAACTGATGGGACACGCTAAGGCTCATAGTGGAGTCAGTAAGCACAAGGCTTACACGTAGTAATTATCTGATTATGCCCGAGTTCTGATATCATCATAACTCCATCACATTAACTCAGTTACTTTAAACTAAGTCAGGAATCAGCAACCTTTGTTACCAGAAGAGCCATTTTGCCTCCATTTTTGGCTAAGAAAATAGTAAAATTACTTGACTATTAATAATTAATAATAAATTAAACAGTAAACTACGCAAGCCTATTGGAATCCTTGCTATATTTTGTGTAAAATGAAAATGAAAAACTGGAGTGACCCACACTCAACTTTACTATAAGTAAATATAATATCAAACTTCTTGGTAGATAATGTCCCATTTAGACATTATATACATGTCCAGATGGTAGATGTTTATTAGTCTTTCGTTCCTGGAAATAGTACAGATAATAATTGAACCAGTTATCAATATGCAGGTTATTTATATATACAACTGTTGTATATAATATAATTCGTATTACCACATCTGTAATAGCACTTTTGTAAAGTCAAAGTGAAGACTTCGTGTTACGAACTAATCACTTCTAGGAAAATGACTTTTCTTCTTATAGCCAGTGGATCTGTTACATTTAATAACGTTTATATGACCTCCTTCTACATTGAACATCTAAGCAAAAGCTTTCCCTTTAAGATTTCAAAATATCCCTATTTCTCTAAAAAATGTCAGAAATATGTAAGAAAAAGTGTCAGTAACATAGAGTCGCCGAAAAATCAACTTAAAATTAGTATCTGTTTTGTAATATATAACTAAGGAGTCCATTCCTCCTTATTCAATATTACCCAAAGATAATCAGATTCATAAACACAAGAAAGTCTACATCTAATATTAAGTTTTATTCAAGGGTGCAACATAGATTGATTAGAGAATTTTGATAGACAAATCCATCATAACATGGAAAGCATCAGAAATTATATGTTTGGTCGGTGTTGATTTTTTTACATGTAAAAATTCCATTCTAGTTAAGTCTCATATTAAGTCGTTAAAATCGGCAGGTGTAGCAGGTGATTCATTGGTCTAGGATGAACATTCAGTTATTATTGCTTTATTGCCCTTTACGGGAATTGAAATTTCAAGGATTATTTTTTATAAACTGCTAAAATGTAGCTTAGGAGAAAAAGCATGTCTAAAACTCATTTTGATCAAAAAAATGATTTTCCCAACACGCGTAATTACTCGCAAACTATAGAGCACATCTACATTATAAGGCCCATTTTTGTGTAAAAAATGTATTTGAACCATCAAAGATTCTGGACCGTAGGGTTTACACAAACTTCTGGTTCCACACTCATACACCCACCCACACACAGATATCATCGAAAAAAATTTATAAAACAACTCTGGAGACCAAATAAAACATGTAATTCCGCGAAAATCCGAGATCGATTTTTTTCACGATCACTATACTTTACTTACAGTAAATTTAAAAATTTGCCAACATTTACTATTGGTTAATTAAATTAACAGTCTAATGATATAATATATATATATATATATATACGTTTAAAAAATGAATGTCCGATTTCACACTATTTAATTTGTTAGAAAATGTTTCTAATTTTCTAAAACTCTTTTTTACCTCTGGGTTTTTTATCTCATGAATTAACTCTCCATATTTCTTTTCATTGAATTTATGCTTCGACATGTTTCAGTGCTACAATCACCATCATCAGGAAAATGTTATTAGCATAATTAAATATCAAACATAGAATAAAATAAAATAAAATGAAATGAAACTATTACACTTGATAAACTAAACATTACATTACTTGATAACAACAGGTTGCAACGTCTGGTTTAGGGAATCAGTAAGGTTACTTCAGGTTGTGTTAGTGACTGAAATGGCCCTATATGTTACATCATCTGGCGTGTCTTGGTATGGTTGGGTACTATGAGTAATTCTTTCTTCAATTTGTTCTCTACCTTTGTTTTTGGCTTGTATAAGATTTCCAAACAAGCACAGGTGGTTACTAAAATTGTCTCTCTGCTCATTAATGAAAAGAAATATGGAGAGTTAATTCATGAGATAAGAAACCCAGAGGTAAAAAAGAGTTTTAGAAAATTAGAAACATTTTCTAACAAATTACATAGTGTGAAATCGGACATTAATTTTTTAAACGCATATATATATATATATATATCAATGATCAAACCACAATAAGAGATCGGAAAACAAGAGAACAAGACTAAGATCTTTCAACCGTAACAAGCGGTCTTCGTCAGAGTCAAAAACCCAACTGAACACTAGATGCAGAAAACATCTGGTGAGGAGTTGAGAAGAGTGGGAGGGAAGAGTGGTATTTTAAAAGGGTGAAAGCGCAGGAAAGGACTAATGTCCAGAAAGGGATGTTTGGGGAAACAAAGGAGTACAGTAAGAAAAAGTAAAAAACTATCCGCTAGCTGTCAACCCTCTTTGAAGAGGCTATTGCCCTCGTGACGAAAGTATCAAGTTTGAAGAGACCGTTACTAATGTTTATAATATTTGATCTATTAAATTTAATTAGAGACGATTAAATAATATTTCTTAACAACATTGATTTTTCATAGGTAATAAATTTAGCTCCTGTCCAATCAATATGATGATTTTCATTTTTTATATGCAAGAATAAGGCACTACTTTTTTCCTGTCTACTTACGTTGTATTGGTGTTTACAGATTAGTTACAGGTACATTGGTGAAAAGAGATTTCACATCGAAACTGATTAATCTATAATTTTTGTTCATGTTGACGCTTTTCAATTTTTTAATTAAATCAACATTATTTTTTATATGACTGCCTGAAATTTTTTCAATTAATGGGCTTAAAATACTTACTAACCATTTGGACAAGCCATATGATGCCGAACCAACCGAACTCACAATCAAACGTATTGGGTAATTATCTTTATGTGTCTTGATCAACCCGTACATATATGGCAAAGAAGGGGATTTTGATATAAGTTTAGTAATAAGTTCGGGTTGATTTTTTAAGATAGTTTTAATTTTTTTATTAAATGAACTATTGACCCTTTCCAAAGGATTAGACCTTAACTTTGTATATACATTTTCATCATTTAACATATTCTCTATGTTAAAAAAGATTACGTTACTCTATTAAATAAAAAAAATTACGTCGATAAAATAAACTATTCTTTAATTAAAGTTGATTTCCTAACAAAATTGGATTCATTAGTGCCGACAATCAAATTCACAATGGAAGAAGAAGTAAGTGGTAATTTGCTCTTCTTAGATGTCCTGATCCATAGGTTGGTTACCTAATGAGTTACACTTTAGTGTATATAGAAAACCTATGAATGTACTTGCATATGTTCACTTTTATTCTTCGCACCCAAAAAATGTTAAAAGTTCTGTTTTTAGAAATATGTTTTTGAGGGCGTCAAGAGTTTGCTCTCCTGAATTCCTTAATGAAGAGATTAACAACATTAGGTCAATTGCCCTTTCATTAAAATACCCCTATTCTTATATCGATTTAGCTTTGAAGGGTGCTAAAAAAACTTTCTCTAATACTTCAACAGAGCCCCGTTCATTGTCAAATTCTATAGTGTTGCCTTATCATGTGTCATTGGACCCCCTTCCAAGATTAGCCAAACAACTTGATTTGTAACAACTGATAGAATTTTGTTTATGATGTTCTACATTATCTTCTATCTCAGTCTTTCCATCAGGTACGTCCCCTAAAGACTATGAAGGAAAAGAATCAAGCTGTTTAACAAATCTAAGGTTCAAGCGAATGCCAAGGATTTTCTACTGGGGCAGGTGCAAGCTAAGATGCACACTAGAGAAGAAGAGTTCTTAAAATTGGACAGAGAAAGAACTATCACTCATGCATCGTCAACCTCTCTTGTATGAGTGTCCTAAGAACATCCTTCTTTTTACTTTACTATAAGTAAAGTATAGTGATCGTGAAAAAATTCGATCTCGAGATTTTGACGGAATTACATGTTTTGAGGTCCCAGAAGTCGTTTTATGACGTTTTTACGATGATGTCTGTGTGTGTGTGGGTGGGTGGGTGGGTGGGTGGGTGCGTGTATTAGCATTGCTTGTTACCACGCTACGGTCCAGAAACTTTGATGGATCAAGTTGATATTTTACACAAAAATGGGCCTCATAAAGACGAAGATCCCTATTGTTTGGGAAGAATTATGCATGATGGGAAAGTCACTTTTTTTGCCAAAAACCGTTTTTTTTAAAACATTTATTTCTCCTAAACTGATAACCCTAGAGTTTTGAAATTTTGACATTATCTTTGAGGTTTCAAATGCAACAAACGAAAAATATATTCAGAATTTTAAAACAACAGGAAATATTTTTTTTTCAATAAAATGTAAAAATTTTGACTTATAATTCAATCTCAAACCTTGTGAGAGCGATACAAGCCATACTGTTTGACGGTCAAGAATGAAACTATGCCTATAAATAGAACATTATATGGAGAATGAGTTGAGATATTTTTTTCTAAAATTACATTCGCTAAAGGGGCGTTACAGTACGATTTGTGTTTTCAGAAAATGTTTTTTTGACGCTAAACGGCTCGTTAAAAAATAATGAAAATTTGACCAAAAATGGAACAAAAAATTAGCAATTCATAAAAAAAAATTCATGAAGTTTCAATTACGGGAAAGAGCAATAACGATATAAAAACTCTTTGCTTATCCTACACTAAGAGATCACCTGCTATACTTGTCAAATTTTTTGTATTTTTTTACATTGTTTACATTGACTTAGAAATTTTTTGAGCGAATCCACTGAGATGAAATTGATGTTTCTAATGGAAAAATGAAAATATATTATTGACTTATAAGAGATGTAAGAGGAATAATATTGTGCAGGTAAATGATAACACTCATTAAACAAAAGTTCGTATATATGTTATTTGACAAAGGGGAAGGAAAATGATCTTATTAAATACTAAGAAGCCATAAAATTCCCAGTATAATAATTCTGTTAAAAACCAAAAATGTAAAAGATAATTCAAAATATAAATCTTTCGTTTAGAGATTAATAATTGTAATTATCGTACATCTTTAATTAAGAAATCAGCTTAAAACAACATTTTCTTCGCTGTTTAAGATGTTTTTCAGAGAAAAAAAAGGGTATTTTACTGTTTCAAATTTGAAAATTTTACATTAATATTCAATGTAGAAGGATGTCAAGTAAACGATGTAAGAAATCTACAATGAAATGAATAGCCATGTTCTCTTGTAGGATAATATTTCGTTTCAAGAAATGTTATGTCCTTCAAACACTATCTGTACTACCTCACGAATGCAATGCTAATAATTATATCCCATTTAGATATTTATGTTATGCTTAAATGTTACGTTATGTTTTATATACTCAAGAAATTTGACATTGAGTTACTTATAGTAAAGTAGAGTGTAGGCCACTCCAGATTTTTTATTTTGCGAAATAACTATTCAAAAACCGTAAACATCCAATGTTCTTGAATGTAGCCAAATATTCGATGACTCAAATGCTTCCCACAGATTAATGTAATTCATTTTTTATTGTATACAGAATTAGGAAATCAAATCGAATTCAGATTAATACACCTTTAAAATCACTAGTGTTTTTAAAGCTCGAATCGAAATAAACTTTAATCAAACAGTTTTAAAAACTGAAATAGAAAATAATTAAAAAACTTTTTTGAGCAGTCAACACATATTTTTACTATAAGTAAATACATTATCAAACTCGATAAATACTTTAATTTTAGATTTATAATAATAAGGATATATTTGGATCAAGAATGAATTCATTGCTCCAAAGTAATCTGACAGGATAGAGCAGGGGTGAGCAACTTCTGGCACGCATGACAAACTTGGCACGCCGATGACTTGTCTCTGACACGCAAGAGCACAGGCTACCCTTAGCACAGATGCAAGTACATGTTACCCTAAGCACAGACAAAAAAAAAACTACTTTCCTTGGGCTATAAGCTTTCATGCCATGACAGTATATGTACATCCTGGTGGTGAAGAGGTTTTTAACTTTACGAAGCTAAAGAGGTCTCAAGAAAAAGAAGTTGATCTTGTTGCCATAGTTACCTTCTTTTTTTAAAAAGTTAAATATTTTTTTTCTGTTTCTTTATAGCAAATTTTACTGCACTGAGGTAATTTATTATTTTTTCGTCTAAAAAGTTCTTATGAGATACCAAATATGTTCTAAAAAAAAAAAAAAATGGCTGGCACGTGGAAAAAGTTTGTGTCAGAGACTTGGCTGATTTTGGCACGCACTCTCAAAAAGGTTGCCCACCCCTGGGATAGAGCAAAGGAAACTTACTAGCATTTATTTTTACTGAATATTTCGTCATCCAATATTTTAAGTTCAAAAAATTTGTTTCATGCAAAATTCATATTTATGGCGATATTTATATAAAATTTGTAGAAGCTTCCAATGAAATGATTGTAGAAACCACATAAGCTTCCAATAAGTTGATATATTTCGGTTAGTAACAGTTTTGGCATAAAGAACGCTAATGTACCTTTTCCACAAGGGGTTTCGTAACATGAAATTTTCATAAAATGTCTATCAAATGCCATTATGATTTCTCAAATGGCGTGACCTATAGAGTGTTTAAAACATCCTCGACAGGCATCCACTGAGGCACACGCAAGATGACATCAAGGAAAATATATTCAAAAGAACTTCAAGACCTGTAAATCCGTGAAAAATCAGAAAAATATTTTTTTCTCATCTTTGTGGTAAAAATATGAAACATAACCGAAGAATAAAGAGAAAATAGGAATTATCACTAACTCTCCATTGCAAGAATAGAATATCCCTAACTTCTTGTTCTATTCTCTCCGGAAACACATCGTTCTATTTCAATGATTTAAATAGTAGAGTACATTGTAGATTAATCCTTCAACAAATTTAAAAGTTAATATTTTATTTCATTCTGGGTTTACCAAATGACGCAGTATACATGTCGACTGGTCAAAAAACCCAATTTACCTGTATTGGTTTAATTATATCGTGAAATATGTTTACAAATAGTTTGATATCACATAAAAAAGTACAAACTAAACTCATGAGATCACACCACACAGAGAACACATACCAAAGTGAGACAGACCTATATATTACACATGTAATACTAATTTTACAAACCTATAACTATATATATCACACACATTTACAATTAGTCAACAATTTTGTAACCAAATCATTACGATCACTCAATAAAGGATGCATCTCCCCGTTCAAAGAACTCAATCACCTTAAATGACTGAAATTTATACGTATTCATCTCATCATCTTACTTCAGTAGTCTCAAATGTTTTGCGCTTTTTACACATCAATTCGACTCCTTAAAAAAATCGAGACTTTTTTTAAAATATTTTAAAATGTAATGAATCTCAGTCCCTCGATTCTGGAAAACACTTTTTCTAAGTTAATGTAAGGAAATTTAACAAGTAAAATATGTAGATATAGATGAACAGAAGTTGATTTTTGTTTTCCTTAGCCTATATTAATTCTTCAAGCAGTCTGGAATTATTGAAATTTGCTTCATAATTACCTAATTACTGGTAAATGCAATACACAAATTTTCAATGTTCTAATTTTAGTTGTTTAACGGAAAAAATTCATGATTTTAAAAAATATACTATAATGTGCTTATTCTTTAAAGCAATTTCAACGAAAAATTATAAAACTCATCCTCCTGTAATGAGTTATTTTTGTGTTCAATTACATTATTATCGCTTAAGCGGTATGACCAGTACCGTGTTCACAAGCTTTCAGTTTCAATCATAAGTAAAAATTTTAATTTAAAAAAAATCCTGTTCTTTTATCAAGATATTCTGGATCTTTTATCAGTTTATATACTTGTCAGTTTCATAATAACTCTATAATTTCAACACCCTAAAGTAAGTACTTTAGGAGAAAAAAAGAGACTTCCCATGAGACCATATTGTCCATGAAACAATACACCTCATATACACTAATAGGGGTATTTTTTGGTACAATATCGAAATGATATATCAATGCTGTGACCTGTTCACAAATTTTTCTAAATATCTCTCCTCGCCGCACTTAAGAGCAATCAGTAAATTAAGACGGTGAGTTTTTCAAAATTAATAATATTTTTATCGAATCAGACACATGTATTTTTATGACGATGTTATGTTTATAAGCAGCAGTTCACAAATCAGAAAGGTAAAAAAACATAATTTTATTGAGAAATAATGATAAATAATTTTTATTGAGACATGGGTGATAGAGATAATCTAGGATTCAGGGGACCTCAAACGTGTATTTCTGTTGAATACTCGATTTAAAAATGTTCACCCATATGCAATATGTTCACTTCTCTATATCTTATATATAGAGTAAACGAAAAATCTGTAGAGGCCTACACTTAACTTCCTAGAAGTAAAGTTGAGTAATTTCATTTAGAAATTATGCATTGTATGGTATGTGTTAACTGCAATTTAGCCAGCAATGGCAGTTCATGTCAGAACACTGGTTCATGAAATGTAATGTGTAAATAATGCGTAGTTTATTGAGAGCATTGAAAGAAACTAAAGAAGAAAATATTATTCATTTTTTATTTTAGTTATTTTATTTTCATTACAATCAATAATGAGAGATGAAATAAATATTGATTTTAATTGGTTATTTCTAAAAATATCACTTGGAATTCCAATTATAGTTCTTGAATTTTTCTTTTTACTTTACTATAAGTAAAGTATAGTGATCGTAAAAAAATTCGATCTCGAGATTTTGACGGAATTACATGTTTTGAGGTCCCTGAAGTCGTTTTATGAAGTTTTCTCTATGATGTCTGTGTGTGGGTGGGTGGGTGGCTATGTTAGCATTGGTTGTTACATGCTACGGTCCAGAATCTTTGACGAATCAAGTTGATATTTTACACAAAAATGGGCCTCATAGAGAAGCAGATCCCTATTGTTTGGGAAGAATTATGCATTACGGGAAAGTCACTTTTTTTGCCAAAAACCGTTTTTTTTTAAACGTTTATTTCTCTTAAACTGATAACCCTAGAGCTTTGAAATGTTGGTATTATCTTTGAGGTTACAAATGGAACAAACGAAAAATATATTCAGAATTTTAAAACAACAGAAAATATTATTTTTTCAATAAAATGTACAACTTTTGAGTTATAATTCAATCTCAAAGCTTGTGAGAGCAATACAAGATACACCGTTTGACGGATCAAAATGAAACTATTCATAAAAATAGAACATTATATGGAAAATGGTTTGAAATATTTTTTTTCAAAATTACATTCACCAAAGGGGCGTTAAAGTACGATTTCTGTTTTGAGAAAAAGTTTTTTTTGACGCTAAACGGCTCATTAAAAACTAATGAAATTTTGACCATAAAAGTGGAACAAAAAATTAGCAATTTATAAAAAAATACTCATGAAGTTTCAAATACGGGAAAGAACAATAAAGGTATAAAAACTGTTGGTTTATCCTAGACTAAGGGATCACCTGCTATACTTGGCGAATTTTTGATATTACTTTACTATAAGTACAGTATAGTGATCGTGAAAAAATTCGATCTCGAGATTTTGACGGCTCAACATAATTCAAAATTGAAATCTTTTGTTTGAAGATTAATAAATGTAATTACCGTACATCCTTAATTATAAATTGTCTTATAACGACATTTTTTTTCGATTTTCGTGATGTTTTTGAGAGAAAATAAGGGTATTTTCCTGTTTTAAAATTTCACTTAAATATTCAATGAAGAAGGAGGTGAAGTAAACAATGTAAGAAATCCATTGGCTATTTGAACAAAGGCCATGTTCTCTTGTAGGAGATTATTTCATATCAAGAAATGTTCTCTTTGGCTTTTCAAAAATGTTATTACTGCTGTAGTTATACTAATGAAATTATTTGCATCAGCTGTATGATGTACGAAAATAAGCTTATATATTCATAAGTGGATCAATCACTATCTGTACTACCTCAGAAATGAAAGACTAATAAGCATCTCCCATTTAAATGTTTAAATTATGCTTAAATGAGACATTATATATTATACACCCAAGAACATTGATATTAAGTTTACTTATAGTAAAGTTGAGTGCAGGCCACTCCATATTTTTTTATGTTTTAATGCAGATTTGAATAAGAGTGGGAGTTTAGATGTGTTTCAAATTTTTGGATTTATTATTTTGTAGTTATATTTTCTTATTTCGAGTAAATTATAATTTGTATGACATCCTTAACCTGAAGTCGGTTATTTACAATTTTATCAATATGAAAAAAATAAAATTAAGTTATAGGTAAAAATGGAAAAGGTGATTATGAGTGGTTGAGGACACTATTTACCAAGAGTAGGGTTTTAGGGAAGCAGAAGGGTTGGGTTGTATCGAGCGCTGAGTATGACCCTTGACATTAAGCGCTGGTCGCAAGCCGCCTGCTTTGCTCCACTAATCACGTCCTCTGATGGTGGTAATCAACCCAACACTGCACTCATGTCCAAACCTCCCTATTAACATCTCATTCTCACTCTTCAATTCAATCAGCTAGTTTAAATGAACAAAAAAAAAAAAATTACCTCTTTGTAAAAGATGTAATACTAGTGTTTACAAGTTTTGCAATAAACAACTTCTTTTGAATCTGGGAAAAGTAATAACAAGAAATCTGAAGTAGTCTATACTCAACTTTCTGACAAGCACCTGATCCTAACCGTTGTTTTATTTTCATATATTCTCTATATAAAATTGGTATAAAAAAGGTAGCAGGTCTTCTTTTAAACATGTAGCATTAAAGTGAACCGCAGTCTCCACATTCACGATCTTCAGACTGAGAGATTCGATTCAACGAACTAACTTCCTGCTAATAGGGTTCAACTGAAAAAGGATCTGGCAAAGTGATATATTAGACAAAATCAATCAAATAGATAGAAAAAAAGTTTCTTTATTTTATTTATAAAGAACCAAAAGAGGTAAATTAATTTGGAAAGAAAAGAAAAATATCGAAACCAGTTGGCGTAAATAAATAAAAGGTAAGAAAGGTATAGTGAGAAGGTATAATGGGAAATGAAGAAAGTAAGTTTCAAAGATGATTAATTGATAATTTTATTCTCTACATAAAATGTAGAGAAATACATGTTTTCGGAACAAAATGAAATTTTGAGGTCCCTTGAGTCCAATAAAATAAGTTTTGCAAATTTCTGTTTGTTTGCTTCTTTTTTTGCTTGTTTGTTTGTTGATTTGTTTTCTTGCTTGTTTCTATGTTTGCTCCTTTGTTCGTTTGTATGTCTTCCGATTTGATGGTAATTATTACCTTCAGATCAGGGGCACTATCATGGCTCTATCCTTTGCTAACCTTTTCATGGCGAATCTGGACCAAGACTTCCTTGCCACTCGCAATCTCCTTCCCATCCTTTACACCCGCTACAGAGATGACATGTTTGGCACCATGACAGACATGAGTTCGACCTGTTCCCCACGTCCTTCTGAACATTTTCTTCATCCATTTCTTTTACCCACCAAGTGTCGAATACCCTCATTTTCTTTTTGAATGCCAATGACACCTATGATGATGGTCATCTTTCTACTTCAGCATATATCAAACCAACTCTGGAGATCGTGTGTGTTATGTATCAGGCATAACACAAAATATGAAACACTGTAAATATCAGAAGGGCTTCGATTTACTTTACTTGGTAAAGTAAAACCAAGTAAAACTGGTTTATTTTATTTAACTTGAAAACCAATATATTCAAGTTTAGAATATTCTACCTATTTCAGCCCATTTCACTAGTTATCACGTGAAAATTTTACCCTCTCACGTAAAAAAGGTCATCCCCAGTTCCTTGTTCATACTCCTCCATAAAATTTGTAGAAGTTTAATTGATCGTTCATTAAAAATAGACTTACTGAAAAAGAAATTTACTGACTGAGGATATCCTCCTAAGTTCATTAATAACCGTGTAGTCCCTCCTGATGTACATCATAATTCTGGTTCTAGGAGGGAGCGCAGTGACTCTTCTTTCTTTATCACCACTTATTTTCCTGGTGATCATAGGCTGGGCGCAGTCATTAAGGAGTTCTTCCTTATACTTTCTTCTTTCACCTGTACTTCTTCTGTCTTCAGAGAGGCACCTTCTATTTCCTACCGCAAACCTGCTAATCTTAGGTCTACCTTTTCTTATATCACTTCTCCCTCTACATATCACAAGCCTCCCAATACTGCTGGTGGTATGGTTCAGTGTGGACGTCCTGGGTGTCTTACTTGTCCTATCATCAATCCCGTTCCTTCTTTTACTTCCTTCCTCAGGAAACGCACCTGTCCCACCTGTTACAAGACCTCTTATACCTCTGGTAACTCTGTTTACCATTTCGATTGCACTCAGTGTGATGCTTTTTATGTGGGTGTGGTTGCCACCAAGCTAAGCCTGCGTATGAATAATCACGGGTCATCCGTTGCCAAACTTAGCGACCTTCCCGGTGCCATTCATGCCAGTTACTAAGTTTCAATATCTGTTTCCTTGTACAGGTTCTTAGGCAGATTAATGCAACTATTTCAAAAGTCACTTTGAGAGGTTCAGAAGAACCACTTATTAGTCATCTGAGAGGTAAATTTGCCCCTGGCCTAAACCTCGATCGTTAATTGTTCTTTTAACTTATTTTCGTCTCTTAATTTATTATTTTTTTACTTACTTATTTTTATTTTGGTTTGTTATTTGTTCATAGTTTTTATTTAAATGTTTCCATTCATTTATTATTATTTTTTCTTATTATTTACTTATCTATCCTTGTCTCCCCTCCCTCCCTAAGTTAGCTACACTGTTTGAGTGTTTCTGCAAGGAGAACAGCCAGTCGTTACCTGTCTTCGGAGAAACTCACATCTATCTTCCTGATGACGAAACAATCGAAATATAGTAATGAATTTCTGTGATTTTTTTTCTGTGAGTTCATTTTTTGACTCTAGTTTATATATATACACTAATGTAAACTGAAGTGTTTTCTAATGCTACTCCATCCTCACAGAAACGTTATGGTTCTCTGATGATGGGGTAAAAATTGAAAGCTTATTAAGTATAAAATTAAAAGAACTTAAAAAAAGGTAAATTACTCGAAAGTTTAAGATATGGTTGTCGTTATTCCTTACATTTGCACCCAACATTATTCCCTACAGTGTCTTTTAATACTTTTTCATCAAGCTTGTACAGTTCCAAACTCTGATTTTTTATAATAAACTTTATGCACTATGGTTTGTCTATCCTCATTAATTTGTTTCTCCTTTCTTACATTCCAAAATATGACCAAAATGTATTAGCGTAACCATTATTAACAAATGCTTGTTTTGTTCTATTAAAGTTTGAGTTAAATATTTCCCAATTAGAAATAGTTGTATTTGCTTCTTTTCTGAATACTATATCACGTTAATAATGACATCACGAAAGTTGGTTTTGTTGTCTACTGCTTTCAGGCAAAAAGTGGTTTAAAGACTGAAACCACTTTTAAATATTCAAGTTGAAAATATTAGTAAAATGTTAAAGCTATTTCAATGACATCAAGAACAAGCAGAAACCCTTACAGGTAGTAAGTAACAAACCCCAATACCACTCAATCCACAGGATCGACGACCAACTTATCTTACACTTGAGGAAAAACAACCCCCACTGCTTTCACTTCCATCGTTTATATAAACCAGAAAGTTCATCCAAGAAGTTATTCACGTCAGGAAGATGATTGTTCATCATTCGAAACATGCCCATTATAGGAAATATATTTCACTGTGAAGACGAAGTAACGAGAATGTTGTTTAGAAAAATCTAAATATATATATATATATATATAAAGATTTCACATAAACACGTGAAATAACAATCAATGATCAAACCACAATAAGAAAAGTTGGGTTTTTGACTCTGACGAAGACCGCTTGTTACGGTTGAAAGATCTTGGTCCTGTTTTCCCATTTTCTCATTGTCGTTTGATCATATATGTATACATATATATTAGTATAAGTGGGCAGCAGGTATTCTTGGAGGCAGATGTAATTAAAATATGCTGCAGCCTCTTCATTAACAACCTTTCTGCTGATAACCTCTATTTTCCTCACTATCGTCCGTTGTTCTACAGGTAATTTCCAATAATAATGGGTCAGAGAGACATGTAAACACACAATCAAAACAACTGAGAAAACTAAACGACTATATTAAAATAACAACACACTAAAAAGAAACAACTTTCGACCATACATTGGTCATCTTCAGGTTAAAACCATGTATAATATCTATAGCAAGTTAATAAGTGAATCTTTAAAACTAAACAAAACAAGTATAACAAAAATTATTCAAAATCAAAATCATCTTCAAGTTTTAACCTGAAGCTTGTTTCTTTTTAGTGTGTTGTTATTTTAATATAGTCATTTAGTTTTCTCAGTTGTTTTGCTTGTGTGTTCACATGTCTCTGACCATTATACTCGTATTTCGAAATTACCTCTAGAACAAAGGACAATAGTGAGGAAAATAAGAGGCCAACAGCAGAAAGGTTGTTAATGAAGAGGCTGCATATTTTAATTCCATATATATATATAAAATATAAGAGTTCACAATAAAGTCCTGAAATAACTATCAACGTTTGAATAACAATAAGAAATGAGAAAAAATTCTAAGATCTTTCAACCGTAACAAGCGGTCTTCGTGGCGAGATCTCTCTCACTTCGTCCTCTCTTCCAGTCTACTCCTGATGACGAACAACAATTCGAAATATTGAATTCTGTCAGTGCTCTTTTTATTCTTTTTTCTGTGTCGTGCACTGTGTAATTTAAAGTTTAAAGATTTCACACTAAACACATGAAGAAATAAGAATCAATGTTCAAACCACAATGAGAAAATCTGGAGTAGCCTACACTCAACTTTACTATAAGTAACTTATATCAACTTTCTTGAGTATATAACACATAACGTCTCATTTAAGCATAACGTAAACATCAAAATGGGATATGATTATTAGTCTTTCATTCCTGAGGTAGTACAGATAGTGATTGAAGGACATATCAATATATAAGCATATTTTTGTACATCACACAGTTGACGCAAATAATTTCATTAGTATAACTACAGCAGTAATAACATTTTTGAAAAACCAAAGTGAACATTTCTTGATACGAAATATTCTCCTACAAGAGAACATGGCTTTTGTTCAAATAGCCAGTGGATTTCTTACATCGTTTACTTGACTTCCTTCTACATTGAATATTAAAGTAAAATTTTCAAATTTAAAACAGGAAAATACCCTTTTTTTTCTCTGAAAAACATCATAAACAGCGATGAAAATGTTGTTTTAAGATGATTTATAATTAAAGATGTACGATAATTACATTTATTAATCTCTGAACGAAAGATTTCAATTTTGAATTATCTTTTTACATTTTTGGTTTTTTACAGAATTATTATACTGGGAATTTTATGGCTTCTTAGTATTTAATAAGAACATTTTCCTTCCCCTTTGTCAAATAACATATATACAAATTTTTTCAGAGTGACTGTTATCATTTTCCTGCACAATATTATTCCTCTTACATCTCATTTAAGTCAATAAACAATTTAAATTGTTCCTTTATAAATATCAATTTTATTTTAGTGGATTCGCTCAAAAAATTTCTAAGTCAATGTAAACAATGTAAAAAAATAGAAAAAATTCGACAAGTATAGCAGGTGATCTCTTAGTCTCAGATAAACAAACAGTTTCTATAGCGTTATTGCTCTTTCCCGTAATTGAAACTTCATGAATATATATATATATATATATATATTCTTCTTCTCAATATATATATATATATATATATATATTGTAAACAGGAAAACGATCCAAAAGGAGAACAAACGGTTCACGTTGAATCACAAACACAGAACTAAGGAACAAAAGACTTATTGTTTCTAATTTTCCTCTGTTGCTGTCTGTTTGTTCCATAGTTCTGTGTTTGTGATTCATCGTGAAACGTATATATATATATATATATACATGCTTTGTTGAACACGACATAGTAGTTCCTGTCTATAAGCTTCTTCTCAAGAACTTCGATTTACCTAAAAACAGCTTTTTCGTTGTCAGAACAACGATTGAGATGGTCAGCGATTGTAGTCGACGAAACAACGAAAAAGCTGTTTTTAGGCAAATCGAAGTTCTTGAGAAGCTTATAGACAGAAACTACTCTGTCGTGTTTAACAAAGCATGCATATCTGATGGACTGCTCCCAAAATATACTAATATATACATATAAAGTAGTCGCTTTTCGACCTCCGAGCGATATCTGAACGACAATTGAAATTCAATAATGGCATTAAGATCTTTCCTCGTCAGAGTCGCAATATGAATGATTCGGAATTGAATGAACGCCACATTATTCAATTTGTGACACTTACGAGGACCATTATTTAGTCGAAAGATCTAGCCTCAGTTCTGAATTGCTTACAGCAGGTTATAGGTTATATATAGGGAAATTCTGAATGTAAACTGTGCTAACAATGCAGTTTATATAAACAAATGCTTCACTGAGAAAACAATACCAATAAATGTAATCTACTATAGTAGGAATAATTTCTACAACACAAGAAAAATTATTGTTCTATTCTAGGAAGTAATGGATATCAATGCAGCAAAATCTACTTTATTTTCATCAAAAATACCTGAGGAACCATTGCAAGTAACCAGAGGGGATTTTTCCCTTAATAAGGTAGGATTATGGCCAGGTACGAGAATGGGGGGGACGAATGGATCGATTCAAAGCTGGTAGGATGACGTCATTATTCGACGTCATAGAGTCCCCTCCTTTACCACACAAACCACTAGCAGGAAGGTTAACCAAAATTTCATTAAGTAGATAGTACGAAATGAAAAATAAGTTTAATAGTTATTACACACATTAAATATTAATAAAGAAAAAACATTAAAACTTCAGTTAGCAACAGCAAAACTGAAAGCAAGAAAAAATTGCAACTAAAATATAACCTCAATTGAATGAACTACAATTTCAAGATCATCAAATGACACAGAACCTTTGAAGACTTCGAGATAAATTATGACATTGTGGTTTATTGGTGGTACGTAATTCGGAAAATAGGCAGTCTAAAACGTATGATTAGACTGCCTGTTTGTTCCTTTGACCCAGCATAATTCATAAATGGAATTTGGAAACTGAAATTGAATCATTCAATAAACATAGCGAAACACTTCATTAAATATGTAATAATAAAACAATGTCATGTTTTAACTTTTTCTAATATTCATTTGGTAGATATAAGAAACTTCCTCTCAGTTTAAAGAGAAGTTATTTGTATGGAAATGAAGTTCAGCACATGTTAGCTATTTTTGCCAAAGCAAATATGTATATGTATATAGTTTCTTAATTAACCAAAATAAATCACCAATTTTTCCTTTGGCATTCACTTAAGACATCCTTACAGGAGAGGGTTAACAATATACTTTTATCCCCTCCATAATTCAATAGGTTGGAGATGTATGATAATACACATTTAGCTTCCTTTTCAGTAAAATAATTGTTTTAATTTTAATTACATCTCTGCACTGTAATAAAAAAGTAAAATGTTCTAAAAAACTGAATATAAACATTTTAAAATAATAATTTTAGGTAAAATGAATAAGATATGAAGTGTGAAAAGACATGATTAGGTTATTACCAGTATTAGTTAATTTATCAGTTCTTTGAATGACTCTGTATTACTTAAATAACAATGTTATTTAAGTAATCAGTGAATGAAATCTGTTTATTCGTGTTTTTATATATATATATAAAGGAAACAATAATATTCCAAAGACGTCCAGAAGTTAAAATTAGAAGAATAGTAACTAAATAATATAATCTTTTCACATAGCAAATTAAGGGTCAATCAAAAAATATTTTAACACATTAAAAACATTACATAGTTTGTTTAGAAAAGGGGGTTATATAATTAAATATATCATTAACTACGACCAAGGCTTTATTAACCCTACAGACTCGTCATCAGCTAATTTACTTCTCTCCAATAATTTATATTTACTTAAAAAAAAAAAAAAAACAAAAAACAACCCTATAATGTCAAATTCCTAATCTCTTCAATGAATTAACATCAAGACTGCAGTAGCGTTCAAAAAGTACAGCTCACACATTCAATCCATTTTGCTTCTCAAATCAAAAGATTTTTGAGCATTTGGTAAACTCATGTAATTTTTTTGGAATAGTTTTTCAACTATAAAAGAATAATTTCCTTTTATAGATTATTCTTGGTAAGTTGAATGTTCACAGCTTACTGTTATTAATATTTCAGAGCAATTACCCTCACTCTTGTACATTTTATATATGCAACAGAAAATTCAAAACTGCTGTCCCACTTACGATTTGAATAGCTCTGAGGACTATAGGTGATAGTACGCATAATCAGAGGATCATAGTTCAGATCCAATTATAATTATCTCAAAATGATATAAAAACTTTTATTCCCTCTCACACTTCGAATCCAAACGTTGATACGAAAAAGAAACTCTTAACTATTTCAGCTCGTAAAATACTTAAGACACGAAATATTTTCAAGAAGCAAAAAAACAAAATAAAGTAATCAATGAATGAAATTTGTTTACTCGTGTTTTTTTATTATATATTGGAAACAGTAATATAATTCATAATTAGAATATTCAACTTTTCATCTATATGTTACAGGCAAAGAGTTAAGTATGTCTCCTACTGGTTTTGCGTGATATCATAAAGTATATATATCTATAAAGATTTCACATAAACACGTGAAACAACAATCAATGATCAAACCACAATAAGAAATGGGAAAACAAGATTAAGATTTTTCAACCGTAACAAGCAGTCTTCGTCAGTTTTTGACAAAGTAACAGACAAAGACCGCTTGTTACGGTTGAAAGATTTTAGTCTTGTTTTCCCATTCCTTATTGTGGTTTAATCATTGATATGTATATATATATATATATGTATGTCTATATATGGAATAATTTCTTCATAGTAATTTTAAAATGTTCTTAAACTATATTGGAGCTTTCAATAATTTCCGTTTAACTATCAGACCCCCCCCAATCTTTTCCTTCAGGTATCACATAAAACACAGTAATACAAACTTAATGTGCTATCCCTCCCCTTACATCTTTACTGTAATAAACCATCATTTCATCGTCCTTTCTTAAAACTTTCTTATTATTCTCTGAACCAAGAATTCAAGAATCAATTGATGTTTGTTAGTTTCTGAGTCCTTTATTTAATAATGATCAAATTAGACATTTAAGGAATGTTTAAGGTAAAATGCTTTTAACATAATATTAAAAGTAAAAAAAAATGTTACTTTTAAAAGATATCTGACTAGTTCAAGAGTTTAAACTAATGCCCAATTTTCATTTACCTTTGTTTATTTAGCAGAGGCCATCTTCTCATCAGGCATGGAGTTGATCACCATATTTCGTGACGATCTAACAGTCGAATATGAACTAATCGACTAAAGCCAAAAAAATATCACTAAGTTTGCTTTCATTTACTGATTACAGGTAAAACTGAGAGGAGACCTATGGAATATTTTTCTACTTAACTTTATATGTTTCCTAGAACTTTGAGACAACATGAATCAGCCCTTGCAATCAGTAAGGAAGAACCTCAAAACAATTCACTCATAAGTGTCATTGAAGGATGACAAATTTTAACTCCATCCTTTGCTAAAAACATGTTTTAGATAAATACAAGGGAGTTCACATCGCTTTAGGAAACACATATAAAATTTAGGAAAGGAGACACTTTAAATGCTAAACAAGTTAAATACATTCCCACAAAAAAATAATTGATCAAAAAAGAATATTGTAACTCTTTACCTATATAGTAGACAAGCCCCTGAGTGTTATATGCAACTAACTTTCTTACTATATGCTTGTAAAGCACTATATCCTCATTCAAAAATATAATACTCCTCTTTAACAACAGTACTCACAATACCTGAAGTAACTGAATTGCTCTGTAATTTAAAATACGCATTTCATGTTAACTATAAACATCACTACCGATCAAGGCAAAAGTCAAGAGTTATATAGTTGCGGTTGGTTTTCTTACTACAAGAAATGGACTCATTTCAATTTAACTCACCTACTCTTAAAAAAGTGAAAAATGGAACGGATAAAGATATTGATTTCTAAATTTCGTTGCTATTTCAATTTAAAGAAAAAAAAAAAGGATTACAATATCAAAAAAAATATAAGCACACTAAAGTCGACAGTTTACTAAAAGGAATCAAGGTAGTTGTAAACCCTATAAGTATTTGACAGTCAGCTGATTTTAAATATTCACAGAATGACCACTACTCTGATAATGATTATTCAGATTAACAATAATTAAGTTCAAAGTTATTAATCTTTTACCGAACACTTTGAGTAACTTTAAATAATTTCATAGTATTTTTTGATCTTTTTGATTTATTATCTGAATTGTTTATACCTGAGAACGTTGGCACCATGTAAACAGAGGTGCTTAGATTGAGGTTTCCATTTGGCTATGGTTTAATTCTTTTAACTAGCTTTCAAAAAATGGTTTTGCTTTTCTTCATTTATGCAAAATGGATAACTGAGACAATAATTTAAAATGATGCATCATGATTCGGCTCTTATATATATTGGTAATAGAGTTGTGTTTTATTGGTGAGTTGTTTGAGATCAGAAGCTTATGAGTTCTATCACTGTACTTTTCTTTTTTGTAAAAGCGGTATTTGTTCGATAATGTTAAACTAATTTCCTCGATATTTCAGGAGGGAGTCTATTTTATCAAACGGATATAGAAAGTGTTTATGTTGACGAAGGTTACAGTATTAATCTTTCTTGTCATGATGGTAATCGTAAATACCCACATTCAGTAAAATGGATGTATCAAGGAAGGGATGATCAGCAAGCCAATAAAACAACTATATTACCTAATTGTTCTCTTTCGTTGAGTAATGTTAACAGAAGAGAAAGTGGGATTTATAAATGTATTGAAGATAAAAGTGACACTGTGTTGAAAAAATACAACATGACTGTCAGAAGTAAGTAGCTTCATAAACTATGAGTTTACTGTGTAGAACCTGTTCCTTTGAAAATGTGATGGACACAAAAGCAACTATCCTCGTATCAAAGGGCTCCGTCAAAACTACCTCTTACATTGATAAAACTAAAATGAACTTTGATTCCTAAATAGGGTGAACCAGAATAACTGCACGTTGTAGTTAAATCCATGAAACATTTAATTGCATATTTACAGGGTGGGTAGTATACTAGTAGAATGTGTCATAGATAAAGAACTTGAAAGGGTAGTTTATATGACATCTTTGTTATTACCTTAAAAAGACAGTTCTAGATAGTTTAAAGTGTTTTTGTTTTTTTTTTGGAAAAAATATTGAATTTTTTAATGTATACTTACATCTCGTTTGATATATGTGATCTTGAGCGGAAGAGTCTTTCTATTTCTATTACATTTGGCAATTTTTGTAAATACTGTAATTTAAAAGCATTATTGAGTACCAAACGGATTTTGTAGTCACTCTTTGATTTGTTTTTAAATTGTGTTGAACTTAGTTTTTAAGTTTCTATGAAGTAAGGAAGTTATGTTATAGTCGAAATTGCCCTTTTAATAATGCAATTACATGTAGGAATAACATTTAAAGCAATACGTTGATGTGAGTAAGCTTAGTTTAACAGTAATAGATTACTGAATTAGGGAACAATAAGTGAATTCCTTTGTCATACAACAAAGGAAATTCAAATTGCTTTGCTCACTTTCAGACCAGTTAATATTTTTTAGTTCGTGGTCTAAACATATACAAGAAAGATTAACTAATAAGCACTTGTGAAAATAACCCGGATTTCTTGGTACTTTTGGGGAAAAAAATCTTCCTTCCTGTCAACTAAGTTGTATTTCCATTAAATTAATTTATTATTTACTGTTGTAAAAATAGTAATTTGTAGAACATTCTTATCTAGGTGTGTATCATAGATTGCATATACCTAACCTTACGATTTATATTTAATAGCATATAATGACTTCTTTTTATGTCTTGTCGGGACGATTTTCCACTTTTTCGAGTTTATTGGTTTTTATAGATGCTAGAATTTAAGTGGATGTTGAAGAGTTATGTGGATGTAAAACTCTTATAATTTTTACGTTACAATTCCGTTTGTCTTCATTGAAGTTTGGAAGGAACTGCAGTCGTATTAATTAAGCCAAAACTTTGAAATACCTTTAAGAAATTAGTATCCAATATTGTTAAGCGTGTAAAACGAAATTTTAAATGTAGACCATTAATGACTGAAGTAGACTGATCAGACAATGAGTGTAAAGGTAGCCAATGTTTTGGCTAAGAATAAGGAAAATATTGAGAATCATTTTTAATCAGCAATTAAGTTTACATTTTCTTTATTTATGATAATCTTTTATTTGTTAATATTAGTGAAACTTTGTGTTATATTTTAAAATCTTCCCTCAGAATCTAAACTATAGATTTTCATTGTCTACTACTTACAATATTGGTTAAAATGGATTGAATAACGAAATTTATAATTTTGATCACTTGAAATTTCGTTGTAATTTTTATTTTTAATAATACACTTAATTAATTTGTAATTTATGGATGTATTTTTCTTTTACATCCTATTCCATTTGTTATTGTTGAATTTTTAAATTTGATTTAAACGGCTTATAAGTATTTGTAATGAAATTATTAAACGTTTTTAATTTTTTCATGTTGAATAAGATTTTGACATGAAATTGTTTTTATAAAAATAATGTGTTTCAAGCACATAGCTTCAAGCTACCTCAGCTGTTGAAAATGTAGATAGACATCTTATATCCATCTCAACATCTGGTGTAACCTAAAAAAGAACACTACGGTTGGAAATGTGTGGTTTTGATGAAATATTTTTGTAACTTGTAACTACCACTTAACTACCAATGTGTAAACACCTCATAGTAACTGATCACACCTCTTTGAATTTATTATTGTAGTTACCTGAAGAATCCTATGGTGTATTAGTGAAGCTGTTTTCTGTTTTGTTTTTACAGCTCCTCCACCTGCTCTAGTTAATGTAACAGTTGTTCCATCTACAATATTAGCTTTATTGCAATGGGCTGTAGCGGACACAGGCGGCTATCCACTTTTATACATTCGTGCACAGTACCGTCTTAAACATACTCCACCACATCAAGCTCCTGATCCATGGCATTCTGCAGTCCGTACTGGAAACATCGACCCTTCAGAAGTAATACCATTTATTTATTCAATTTATTTTCATTTCTCTCATATGTTATGCAATTAATATTCATTAAAAATTCTTCATTTATAATTTTCTTTTAGGTTTTTATTTATTACGTTTTATCCTGAATAATTGTACATTTTATACTTCCAGTGAAGACGATGAAACTTCCTTACATTTTGTGGCTAACTGTGCTATGTATAGCAAGATTACAAATTCTAGGTGAATAATACACCATTAAGGTTGTGAAAACCTTACAGGTTTTAAGTGGAGAGACCTTTTGGTCTTCATTAGAGAAAAAGTAGCTATAGCTTTGAATTGGTATAGCTCAAGGGTTTAGCAGAAAGGGCCTCTTAGGCTGGTATGTCTCCTAACTACTACTACTACTACTTCTACTAAAGTCATGTTCAAATTATGATTACGGAATCTAATTGGCGAGTTCCATGAAAAAAAAAGTATAAAGATTCATTCCTTCGTTGGTTTCTCCCCTCACTCTCCCAATTTCTGTTCCCACATTTCTACTCGTTGGACGGGTTTAGTGGAATTCAACAACTTAGTTAAGTCTCGCCAATTCTTTGAATTTAGATTGATTAAAAGTATAGTTCACTCTCCATCCGTGACCTTTCCTAATTTTGTATGGCTCCATTTGAACCATCATAATAAATTCATCACTCTCAAAAACTGTTTTTCATTGAATAGTGGAAAGTATAGTAAGTAATATTGAATGAAGTAAATGATGGTGTGTAATATATTTGCTAATTTTTAATCCTTGAGATTTGTATTTATAGTCAACCATCTGAATGGTTCTGTACTACCCAATGTAGTCTTCATCGTGAAGAGAATTCTAGCATTCCTAGTGTGAATGGAGTCTTGTATCTTTCTCTCCGCCTACTGTTTACTTTTCGTAATAAAAATATAAGTGATTTTATTTTTAAACAAGTGATACTTGTTTATACGTTGATACTTATAAGTTTACGTTGGAAATTATATCTGATTTTCTCGATTGCATTTCCATTAGAAATGTCGGCAGTTCGTAGTCCTCAACAAGTATATTTTATATCATTCGTTTAAAATTGTATGTATCTGAACAAACAGTTTCCTTGAAAAAAACCAATAATTTTTTTGTGCTCTAAAAGTTTACAAATTTTGCTGGAAACCAGCGAAATATGACCGTTCTTTTTTGTAGTCCCAATGTGTACTAGTTATCATCCTTCTCTCATCTAACTCAATTTGATAATATTGACAGAAAAAAGAACACTCATTAATTTATGTAGAGTAGTTAAAATTGTTTTAATTTAAAGGTGTTAAAAATAATACATGTTAGTACAATTGAGAAACCATATCAGCGTTTTACCATGCTTAACTTTATAACTTGTAATATTTGCAAAATATTTAGAATACCAATTAGTTTGCTGTTTAATATTATTAGTTTATTAGTTATTTGCTGTTTATTAGTTTACTTTTCGTATTATTTCCATTCCTTTTTATCATTTACTCTGTTAATTCTATTTGGAAACGCTCCTCGTGATATGATCCTACTGAGCTACAAGGTAATCGTTCATGGTACAGTTTAAAAGCAGGATAACTTTTTTCCTTCCTTCAGCCGACGAAGATAAATTAAAATTGAATTAATTATTCATGACGGTTTTCTAATTACACATACTCCTGTGCATTAGTTCCGATTAGACCTTTTGAGATTAATCATATCATCAGTTTTTATTCTTTCTTATATAAAGAGAACTGAAATTACTCACTAACATTCCTAATATTTAGATCTAGAAAATTCAACATCTGGGCATCAGTATTTTTCTATTATGCACTTTTCGAAGTTTTAAATCATTCATGCAGCTAAAGAGGGTGGTAACGGAATAAGTCTAGTGAACCGGCTCCCAATCGATTTTGACTTCTTAGCATAAAAACCTTGATTCTTACGTCAAGTCAAGAGTTACTAGTTTCAAGTCTATTTTAATCGAAAAAATACGTAAAAGCTGTCCAACTTACCTACAGTTGATTAAAAAAAATAATATGCTGGTAAATAACCAAAATACACATTTTTCATCATAAATATACGTAAAAAACATATATGAGTTAAATTCCTTGCAAACCTCATTTTCTTGACATAAGAAACATGATTTTATGCTATGAAGTCAAAATCACTCGGTGGCCGATTCACTATATTTACCCTGCTACCCCATTTAAAAAAAATCATCTTCTAGTTTCTCTTTATAGGACCATCTCTTTCAGTTAAAGGAGCATCTGAGAACCTCTTGCAGAATATTTTTTTTGAAATAATTATAACCAGCTAATTATTGGACCTTCTTCTGGCATTATTTACCAATTAAATGAAAGGGGAAAAAAGGACGAAATCGTTTATGCATATCGTATTCAATGTTTATTTTAATAATGGTTATAATCTGTATAAATGAAGTTTTGTTCGACCGAACCGTCCGTTTTCATGTGTTTTTGTAGTTTTGGGTAGATTGCGTGGCGTATTGATAGCAGTTATGTTGATATTATGCTAAAAGCCCTTTTACACTTGCTTACTTGTCTTTTCGTGTAATTCACTAGACAGAAAGATTAAATGTTTGCTTTATTATGAATTAAAATTACTAATTTATTTTTCTCTTGTTTTGAAGAAAACATCATGTATTAAATTACATCAGGATTTGATGAACAGTTTAGATGTGTATACCTAGTACACAGGACACGATAATCTACTTTATAAATGTTGATTTTTGAATGGAAAATATATTTTATGTTGTTTGTTCCTTTAAATTTAGACCCAGATAGATATATACCAGTTGAAGCCGAATTCTTCATATGTTTTTCAAATATGGGCTGCTAATCGGGTTGGAAGAGGAGATATTGTTGAGCTGGAGGCTGTGACTCTACATGATGCTCAGGAAATCGGTAAGTTTTTTTTTAAAAAAAATTAAATAAAGGTAAAAAATAATAATTAATAAAAGTAATGAGAAATCTCGATGCACCTGATTTTACATTGATATAATTACCTGCAATAAATTTCTTGTTTATTTTTCCTTGATAGTTTAACAAATGTGCATATGTCATTTAATAATTTTGATTTTATTTTTTTAGTTTTTTACAGAATAAATAAAGGAGGTGAGTTGAAAAAAAGATTAATAAAATAAAATGCCAAAATTTTAGTATTTGGAGATTATTCCTGAAAGAGTTATGTTCCATTTACTTTAGTTTTCTAACTTTAAGTGATGAATATCCAATATACAACAGATGTAAATGTATTCAATTTCATTTTGATGTAATTTGTTCTATAATTCCCATTTTAAAAGTGTGTAGCTATATTGAAAATATTAAAAACTTTATTCCATACAATTGAACGTTCAATTTAGAAACCACTGGCCAGACTAAATGATGGACTGATATGCATTCATATCTGAACATATTTATTAAAGTTTTGAAAATGGACACGTTCTAAAACTTGTCGATCGGAGAGGAAATTTACGAAGAGTGATGTCCTTGTGTAATAATATTATACTTAATTTCTGTCATGACCAGGGGGTAGATTTAATTTAACGAAACCTTTTAAGAGAATATGTAGAAAAGTGTATATGATGGTAGTTCATCATAGGGTATCCAATTGGTCATTAGAAGTCAGGGGGCTTCTTGTTTAACCGTAAATATAAGTGGATAGATTACTTCTGTCATTGTAAAGGTTAACTCATGGACTGATATTTTTTTATGATTCTCTGATGGTTGACGGTGAGTGTTACGATAATAGTTAGGTTGTAAAGAATGAAATTTGTTTTCCTAAAACAATTTCCCCAGGATTATTAATGCCTCTTTTTTACTTTTAAACAAGATCTATTTAATTCGGGTAAGAAATGAATTATAGTTACGTAAACTCTCTCTCTCTCTCTCTCTCTCTCTCTTTTTCTTCTCTCTCTCTCTCTCTCTCTCTCTCTCTCTCTCTCTCTCTCTCTCTCTTCTGAAATACAAAAACTCTGATGCAATAATTGTATTTTTGCAACTAACGCTACACTTTGTTCTTAATTACATACCTTAAAACAAGAATAAATAAATGCATTGATGTTTGGCCACATCGGTTTTGGACTTCAGAGTAAGTGATGAAATCAAAAGACAATTTGGTGATAAATTTCTTTTCCAATTTTGATACGGGTGAATGATGAATTTTGTTTGCATACCATTACCATGTTCAATATCCTACCTGGTGAAACTGGATTTTCTGCCATGACTTCTTTGAAGGCAAAATACAGAATTAATCTGAATTTAGAAAATTAATTCGAAGAGTTAATTAGAAAATTAACACTCCGAATATTAAACCTTGCTTCAAAAATCTTTCCGCTGTAATGCAGGCCAAAGGGAGTTTCTGAACAATATTTTTTGATTTAGTATTGATGTTAATTATTAAGTACATTGGGGATTACTGGTACAATACTATTGGTATATATCACTGTATATGTGTTTTGTTATTGTTTCAGAATGTATTTTTTTTTTGCTTTCCTTTCAACTAGAATATTAGGTTAGGTTGCTGTGCAGTCCCACAAGAGAACACACATAGCTAAAACATTGGTCCTTTGTGATGCCACACAATGAATATCCAGCCTTCTTGCTGGGAATAGATAAAACATTACAATTTTGCAAGGTCTTAGAAAACATTGCGTTTCCGTTACCGTAAAGACTAGTGTGTTAAGAATAACTGTAGATCTGACCAAAATATATATATCGTAGTACTTAGATACTTAGGTAGATGTTATAGATACTTAAAACTTACTAAAATTACACAATACATTCTGTGTTAAAATTAAGTAATTTAAAAAAAAGGCATTAAAAAAACGTATTTACATAAACTTCTTAATTGTAGAACAACTTATCTCATTTCATATTTTCATTTTTGGGTTGTGAGCCGTTGTATCATTATTTTATCTTTTTACAAACTAAGGTTTGTTTTGTTTTTTCTTTCTTTTTTTAGAACTGGCCAAGCATTTGCTGGAAGGAGTTGAAACATTTGACACGCGTGTTTGGATCGCAGCTGTTGCTATTGTTATGGGTACATTAGTGATTTTAGCATCTGCTACTGTTTATGCCCTATATAGGGAATGGCGAGTTCCTTTGAGTACGTATAAATTTATTTCAATTTGTATTATCAGTAATATACCACTAAGTGAGTGGAGTAGTATAATAATAAACTGTGATCTACTTTTTTTTCAATATAATTACTTTCCTTTAATACATTCAGCTCGCCTTGAAGGCGAATTGATCTTAAGTGTTCGTGAAATAATTTCTTAAGCAAATAAGTCATGAATCTGCTTTAGGCGAATAATGCTTCGTCTCGGTTAGGTCTAAGAAGTTATAGTTTTAATTGTTAATAACTCCTGAAGTACTGAATGAAGCGATATATATTTTAAAATCTATTACATTTAATCCCTTAGTTCTGTATACCGCCCGTATATCAATTCCATACTCTACTTTTGGATCTACGGTACAGTTTGTAATTTCATAAAAATAATCACTAAAGTTGTTTCTTATCGAGATTTTTTCTTCACTTCAGGTAGAGTTTGCAATGAAAAATATGATATCTAATAAAATTTGCAGTAATAGTTGAGATTCTGTCAAAATTGCCATCATGCTGCTACATATTTTTCTTACTTTGTCCATGTAATATAATAATTGCTTAATTTATCATTTTCACATAGAACTATTTTTCAGGCGGGAATTTCAAAATGACAACTTTCTGGTAATTGGCATTATTAAACGTATTAATTATGTAATAGAGTATCATATGATGGAACAGAACTATTTATTACAGGCTATAAATGTTAGGAAAACTGGAATTTTCGTAATTTATATCAAAATGATATCTTACCTCACAAGTTGTCTTCCTTGTTCGATCGGTTTTCAACATATATTATTTTCTAAAGTACAGTGAAATATATCAGCTCTTTGTATCAATTATTTGACTCTTATATTATTATAAGATTAAACTAAATTTTACTTCTGCTTTACCTTTGTTTCTTAGTTTCCTTTATTTTTAAATTTTATTAGTATCTTGTCTTGATTGTTAGTTTTGTAATGTTTCTTTTCTTAAATGTCAATGAGTCTGTCATTTAACTATTTTGGACTACTCGTTTTTTATCTAGTGAACTGTTTTATGTTTAAATATCTCTAATGTTTCAGTCATAAGTGTCTTAGCCTCTCTGTCTTTTATTTAGTTAATCTATCGAGTTTTTTATATCAGACATGGTGTGGCGAAAAAGTATAAATAAAGTAGGAACTAAATATAAAACTAGTAAAACTTAAGTCAATCTCTTGAACAAGTAGGCTAAAAATTGATTAGAGTACATCGAATAGGTAGACAATAATGAATACAAAGTGTAGATATAAAAACATGCTAAAACTAAAGTAAGTAATTGTACTACAGAAAATTAATTAGTCTGAAAGGGATAAAACTTTCAAGAATATAACGTACATTATTTGTGGTTTATTTTTATGTTAATATTATTTCGTAATAGTTATTGTTACATTTTAGAAATACTTTCAGAATTTAACAAAATTCTCAATCCTTTGTGAACCTGCAATCGTTTAGTTAGAGACTTATAATAATTGTTTATAAATCATTCAAATCGGTGTTTACTATTAAATTTTTTTTATTTGATCTTCCCAAATGCTTCAATTATTCTTTTCAATATCTCTTCTGAGGTGATTATGTTAGACTTGTTACGTGAATTATATTTTAATGTATTTTTTTCTGTTTGTATTTTGATAAGTATATTGTCTTAGTTTCAGCTGATCGCCATGAGACAATGGAGCTTATTCCAAATATTATTCTAAATCCTGTGTTCGATGAAATCAAATCACCTGATGAAAACTCCAATGATTCCATCACCTTCCACTTCAGTAATAACAGAGTTATTCGTCCCGTCAGAATGTAGGTTTACAGTGATAAAGAAAAGTTATGGCAGTTTAAATAAAGTATTTTTCCCTCAAAGTTGTGATTCAGTTGGGGATGAAGGTTGGAAACGGTAATATTATTGAAGTTGGCTGCAGTTGAACATTCCTTCACTCAAGAAAAGTGAAAACATTGATCTTTTTAAATTACAAGGCCTAATATTGTCAATAATTGCAAATAATTAATGCTAAGTGTGTTTTTCGAACTGATACTTGCTTTCAGGCCTCAAAGACATAAACTGTGAAGTTTTGCTATTGAACTTAGTTTTATCTAGTATGACTGATATTATTAATGATGTGCTAAAATGTGAACTTACTCTGTAACATATGAGTATGAATATTATTGGCTTTAGCAGCATCTAATACAAACATTGTTCAATATTCTTTAATTCCAAAAATAATTTGCGATAGCTTTCAGAAACCAAATTAATTTGTATTATTTTCCAGATTATTTAGTCTTCGATTCATTATCTCCACTAATATGAAATAATATTTTATGTACAGGAATTAACAAATATTCCTTATTTAGATAGAACACATGCCATGTGGTATAGTAATTAGTGCTTAAGTAATATGTCAGCCTTGTGAAAATATCTAGACGTTCAGTGCATTTAGGGTTCGTATTAGTTGATATGCGTTTACTCAATATTAGTATCACGTATGTGATATACATGTAAGTAGGTTTCTTCCCAATATGTGATAATACACTGTCCAGATAGTTTAATTGCTTTAAATAATTTTCGTGAATGTGTTAGGTGATTCTATTTTACTTGACCCTTACGTTGTAAAAGTTAATGTTTGTATATTAACTGAATTTGAAAATCTAAAGAGAAACTAAAACCTCTAGACTAAGAGTACGGTCAGGATGTCAAAGCCTTAAGACGAGTACTACTAAGTTTCTTTGAGACTGTAGAGCAAAGTTTTTCAAACTTTTTTCGACTCGGAACCCTTTTTGTTTCAGTAACTTTCCCAGGAACCCCAGATTCGAATGATTTTATATAATCACAATATAAATATTTTCATATGCCTTTCTAAATAGTATGTATGTTTCAAAACAATTGAAAAGTAATATTACTGCAAGACGTATTTTTCGAAGAAAAATTCAAAACTGAAAAATTTTAATTTTCATATCTTCCACAAGTACATAACACATGAAACAGAATTATTAGCAACTTTAACACAAAGTTGATTTTGTACTGATTTTTGGTTTTATAGTTGAAAGTTTGATTCTCAAGTCAGACCGAGCATTAAATGTTCTTTGGTATTTAGTTTTTATGGCAGTATAAAAGAAAAAACCGGTTTTACATAATTAGGTAGTACGAAGTGGCAGCAATGTGTGAAGTGCTATTTTTACAATAGAAAGAAATTCGGGAATCAGATAGCCCCAAAAACTGACTAGTAATTCATCCTAATTATGAATAAAATTTTGGCCACTTCTACTCATGTGTATAAGTATTATTCGGTTTCATGATTCACAAGAAACACAGAATAAATCCATTTCTGGATGTTTTTCGCGGAACCCCAGATAGTCCATTAAGGATCCCCTGGGATATGCGGAACCCACTTTGGGAATCTCTGCTGTAGAGGATAATACTATTCTATTTTGGATTTAGTTTCTCCTTTATTTTCGGGTGTCGTTCATATGATGATTTGTTTTTGTTTCAATTAGTATGAATATCATTACTACTACGCAATGTTTTACCCTGTGAAGTATGTAATCTTCAAAACTTAAGTGTGTAAGTTAGGGAAAGAACTGGTATTTTAGGATGTTGTTACCTTTAATGTCTAGTCCTAGAGCTTTACTATTAGAGAAAGTTTTATTACTCGTACTATCAAGGTCAGTTGATTGGTGGAAGACAATTTGAGTTATGTTTTGTAAATTAGTGTCATCTTCATCATGGTTGAGTCAGGGTCAAAACTTTATAGAGGATAGATTATCCCATCCAAAAATAAATGTTTCAATGTTTCTTGGTCAAGAATGACCAAGATCTTGTACAGATCTCTTTCGGAGTAAGAGGTAGACCAAGTTTTATAGTTCTGTAGGGAGTGGAGATGATATGTTAGTGTGTGGAGGTAGTTACATGTATATATATATATTAGATTATGTATTGGGATTAATATCGTCCTCAAATATTTATTTCTTTTTCTATCTCGATGCAGATTTTAATTGTCAGTGGTATGTTGTTTGTCTTATAGATAATCCAATCATGCGCTATTTAGATCTAGGACGTTGTTTTTCTTTTATGAATAGCGTTTTGTGTCCTTGGTAAATAGTTTGTGACCTTGGTAAATGTCCTTGGAGAATGGTGCTCCTAAAGACGGTAATACATTAGTGGGAGGGGTTCATGACGCATTTAAACTGTTACTCCAAAGTTGCTGAATAATATGAATTAAATGAACTGATTCAATATCAGTTCTTGATGTTTATGAATCGTTTATTTAGTAATTGAATGAGTAACCAATTTTGGAAGGGGGGGGGGAGGAAGGAACCAATTATTAATTAACTTCACTAATCTATTGAGGTTACCTCGATTGTAGTGGATGTAGCTTTTTATCTCTTCTTAGGGGGTCCCTGAGAAATAAAATTATTCATTAGAAAGAAAGGCCACTCATACTCTGAAAAAAGTTCTGGAATGGGTTAGTCTCTCCCTATTACAATTGTTTGAATTTTTTTATGTACAAAAAGACCTTTCATGGTAGGACAGAAAAAACCTTTTTTGAATAACATTCATGTGTATCGGTCAGATATTAAGACAACCACAGCACAGAACACAAATGGATTCATGGGGTATGAAGCCCTACTTTGAAAGTATGGCTTGTAGCAACAATGGCTTCTACTCTTAACAGTTTGTTGCACTTATTTAGTAAAAGGAATCAACCCTGTTAGTCGTCAAATGAACAACAGACTGAAACAGTGTTGATCCTTAAAATTAAAATTGTGTTAGATCTAGTCTTTGTAAGGAAATAATGCATCCATATTGTTTCTTTTAGGAAAATATTATTCATTTCACAAATATAGAGTTTATTGTGCTTTTGTTTGTATGATTGATACTAAATGTAAACGTACTATCTAATTATAGAAGTGATTACTTTTTAGCAGAAGAAACTTTTATCCTCAGTTTATTTTTGTAAAGTAGAAATAACGGTGTTGGGGAGGCACAGTTTAACGACAATATTCGTGTAACAGTGTAAAACCAGAATCACCTAATGCATTTTTCAGTTTTTCATGTGATTCCTTGAGTTATGGGAAAAAGAAATAATATATAAATAATATATAAATTTAGTATGGATACTTCTATGTTGATATAAATATTTCATGTATAGTTGATATTTATGTAGCCATCATATCTTAGAATAACGAGCTATTAACAAAAATATTTTGAGAAAGATATTTGAGGTACTTTTGCCTTGATGTGTTCTTGTTTGTAAAGAAAACAGCCACATAGTTGTGCGTAACATGTTAGTGTAGGTTTTTATGGTTAGACTTAGGTGCTGTTAGATAACTGCTCAATGCAAAGTGTTCACCACTGATTTAAGTGTTTCGATATAATTTTTGTGGAAATACAAAGTCCTTCGGGACAAGCCGTCTTTCATGATAGTTAATTTATTTTATTCAAATGTAAAGCGTAACTATTCAACGCTTCTTTGAAATGTAAAACAATTTTATAATCGTTCATTATTTATGCTTACTGAGAACAGTGATGTGTGTTAAATTTATTTTTGAACAAGGTTGTATAAGGGATAATAACTTTTTTAGTTTATTTAATAATTAAAATAGATGATAAATATTCTGCTGATACCACCCTGCTAGAAGCTACTGACTTTCGGAATTTGCTTGAAATAATCCTTTTTGGCTTAGTATTTGATACTACGCAGTATAATGTTTGCTTATTTTAAAATTAATTGAGAGGTTGATGAAGAGCATTCCTAATACTCAAAATAAGTGATTAAAAAGAAAAGGAGCTTGTTTCCATATTTCTATGTATTTAACTAACTTAATGATATTGAGACATGTTTAATGAGTTAAATTTGACTTCCTAAAGAATTTTTTCATCTGTTTTTTTGTTTTAACTGTGAATTGTGCTTCAGATATTTACTGATTCAGTAATTCAAATTTATCTGCAATGTGATACTGCATTTAGTATTTATGGATTTGTATTGTGTTTCCATGAGTTCAGTATCTTTGATAGTTATAATAAATAACTGATGTCACTTATTCTTTCCATGCTTTAATAAATGTAAATTTATTTCTCTTTAAGTTTATGAATTAATATGTTCATTTTTATCAGTTAATTAGTTTTTATCTTTGGTGACTAAGTTCAAGAGTAGTTAGTAAATTAATACATTCTTTGTTCCATATTTGTGATCAATAAGAATCGACTCGAAATTTGTCATTCTCCAATGACTTACCTTTTGTCTCCATATGTCTCCATTTTCGTATTTTTCTATGTCTTTTTTTTTTATAAAAAAAATGTTATTAATGAATAATATAAATTAAATCATAGATTTTACAAACTTATTTTAATGTTGGTTTCGAAATTTCTTTATGTTCGTACATTTGAGTTCCCATGAGACCATGAAAGTCATTTCATTATTTGTTTCTTTTAATTTGAAATGGCATTTTTAAACAATGAAAGACTGAGGTGCTGAAATTCTTGTGTGGATACTCTATAGTCTGATAGCATGCCTTTTTAAAGTCCATATATTGTTGTTGTTTCGTGTTAAATGTTTTCCATAATTTATAGTCAATAATATTGTATTAAACAGAGTTTTGTATTTTTTTATGAAACAAGTATTTTGCTGAAAAAAATGCATTACATTTAATTTTTTTATGCATTTGTAAATAATCTCCTTGGAAAATTTTATCTCAGTGAATTATAGCACAAAAACATTTTATCTTTGAGATAATTAATTTCGTGTTAAACTCATTCTGTCATTAATAATGAATGTTGGGTATTTTGAGCTATGCATTTGAACTTATTTTGCTAAAGAACTCAGTCTTAAATAACATGTTGAATGCAAATTAATATTAATTAGCTGTACAAAGTTTTTATACAAAATAATGCATTCGTCTAAGTAATACATCACAAAGCAAATGATATTCTTTATTGAAATTTATATATTGTATCAGAATAATATAAGTAAATACAATATGTTTTACAAATTTACTCTAATCTTTGTACAAATTTTATCTGGATATCTTGAATTTAAATTGTTTCCAGGGTTGTAAATTCGTTATTATTTTAAACCGCAAATTTTTATTTCACTTACTACTCGAAATCGCAGGTATTAGTTTTGGAGATATCTTGAAGTTTACAATGAACAGATTTATTTGCCCGAAAGTATAGTTAACAAATACCTATTCATATTTCGAATGATTTATTTTGTTGTATTTCAATATAGTTTTATTATAGATATTTTGAATTCGTAAATCTAATTTATAAAATTTTAAAGGTACATGGATATTGAAATCATTTTGATGTTTGAAATCTCATTTCCCAAAACTAAAGTTTAACACATGGGTGGTGATATTTTCGAGTGAATTAATTATAATTGTTTTTAAATAAATGGATTTTTTTTAACTCATTAGTATGCTACTAAGTAGGATGTACATTTAAAATGGAGTTATTAGTTTAGTTCATTGTAAATATTATTAATTCACTATGGCTTTAGCAGTAATGTTTTTACTCCCGGCAATTAAAAAAAAAGCATATGCATATGGTATTTGTGTAAAGAAAAATACCTATAGTTTTTTGTAATGTATAGTTATCTTCTAAGTAAAGGGAAAAAATGCAATTTATTTTTTTTAAGTACCTATTCTGTTTTGCTATTGTTTTATTTCCTTTCTAATAAGTTAAAGAAGTATTGTATTGGATAAATATGTTTTGAGTGATATTTGATTGTTAATTGTTTGTCATTATCACTTGCGGATGGTGCAGTAATTTCTAGTCGTAAATGAGTTAACTTACACATGTAGCTAGTCTTCTAGCATGTGTGGCATAATTTTTTTATTTATCTATTTACACATAATATTATTTTTGTGACTGTGCATGTCCTAAGTGAAATTTTGTTTAACTGATCTAATACTCTTTTCTTTTTCATATACTGGTTTAAAAAAAGTGTATCTGAGTTTATAAACGTTTTTGTAAAATCTGTTTAACATTTTAATAATCTTGTTTTCTGAAATATACCTATTCTCAATGAAGTTTATGAGCAGTGGTAGATAGTTATTTTTATTTGTAAAAAATTTGTGGAACTAAGTGTAGACAAAAGTGGTATTTCCTTAATATTTTGTTATCTTATTAATGCTATTGTTGTTTGTATTGGATAAATGGACATCTTATTGGGTATAATTCAACTGGATGTAGTTATCAACCAGGGAATATATAATATGAATTATTTTGTAATAGAAAGAAAATATTCATTAATATTCAGCAAAGAAAAACTATTCATTGCTTACAATCACAATTCCTAATAAATGAATCATTGAAACTTTAAATATTTTTTTAATCAGCGATATTTGATAAATGGAAATTGGAAGACAACTTACTGAATCTGGTTTCAAGTTCTTTCATATGGAACATGTAATGATAAGTTACATCTTTGTATTAAAATATGAAATCAATAAAATCAGAAAGGCAGGCTCTCTTTGGAAATTAACCAGGATTATATTAGAGTAAAGAAATTGTACATATACACGAGCTCTTTGTAATTGTACATATGTGAACATGATTATGGTTACATAAGGGGTAAAAGCTGTATATTCCTGTTTTCTACTTACTTTATTTCCAATCTGATTTAAATTAATCGGTATCATGAACTATTTATGTATATTTAGATTTTTTTTTGTAAAAAAAAAGTTGGCGAAATTTAAAGTTGAAGGCACTTAGGTTATAAATATATGGGACGTATTTAACTTTAATCCACTGGTTTGTAGGTATACATATTTATCAAGGATTTAATTTCCTTCATACCTAAATAAATTCTTTTCAAAACCAAATTACTTCCAGGATTTAAAGATCTGTCATTAAAAAATAAATATATTTACTATTTTGTATTGCTTTAAAGTTTGTATCTAACTTCATCCTTATTGACATAACAGAAATATCCTTATTTGTAAATTCTTTATTTTGAGCTTATTTTGTCTTGTACTATAATAACACTGCTTAATTTTTGTGTTTTAGATAAACTGAAAAATAAAATTATGAAACTGTATGATAATGATGATTTTTAACTATAATTCAAAGTGTATGAAAACTGTTTGATATTTTGTTTTAAACATCGATACTGAAATGACGAACAGTGTGTGATTTATAAATAAGTATATATATTGTTGATGAATACAATGTCAAATTTTAAGTTTATGAATTTAATTTTTACCTTATTTTCATGTTCGCATCTCCAAATTGATGCAGCAATGCTTGTTGCTATGTTCGTCGCGAAATTTTTCGATTCATAACTAATCATGACATATACACGAGCTCTTTGTACCTTTGTAAACATGATTATGGTTACATAAGGGGTAAACGCTGTATATTCCTGTTTTCTACTGACTTTGTTTCCAATCTGATCGAAATAAATCGCAGATCATGATCTATTGTATGTATATTTAGATTTTTTTGTAAAAAACAGTTGACGAAATTTAAGGTCGAAGGAACTTAGTGAAACAACTTAGACACAATTGAACTTAGTAAAGTTGAAGTTCAACCACTTCAACTTCTTCCCACGTTTTTAAATATTGAACTTATTTAGAAAAACATAAACTTGTCGGTTACTAGTGTTGCGAAGAAAATGAACAAAATAAAATAAAATGAATTATTCTGGTCCATTCATAGTCAACTCTATGTATTTCTAAAAAAGTTCAAATATTTAAAAGCTTTAAAGAAGTTGAAGTGCTAAACTAAGCCTGAGGATGATTTGTGATAAATCAAGGCATGTCACGAAGAACATAGTACCAAGCATAGGAGGATTGCTACATCAATAAGAGATGCAAGATGAAAATATATGTAGAAGATATAAGAAGCAATGAAATTGATAAACATCAAATGTGGTGTTCTATTCAACAATTAAATCTTGGAAAAACGATCCGAAACGGACAGCTAATGTTCAATGTAGATAGAGAAACATAGACAAAGTAAAAATGCACATTTATAGATTCTAAGTTTGGGTTTGAACCGTCATCGGAAAGATAATAGAGGTAAACCAAGTGCACCAGTGCTGAGACCATTGGAGACCAACAATGTTGCCGCGTGCGCTACGGGTCACAAATAATAAGGAAGACAAATTTAAAATTAAGTAAAGGATAAAGAGTGAGCAAAAAATAAAAGAAAGCAGAGTGATGAGCAAAGAGTGTGTGACACGTAAATAAAAAGTAAAAAGACGAAACTTAAATAAAAATAATAAATAAATGTATACAATGAATTATTAATATTTGTATCTTCTAAAAAGATAATATTTTAAATAGTTCATTACCTTTGCATTTATTTATTTTTTTTTTTTAAGATTTATTACTATTTTTTTAATTTATTGTTTTTATTAAAACTTCGTCTTTTTTTACTTTTATTTATGTATCACATCCTCTGCTTATCCCTTTTTTTCGTTTATTTATTTTTTTCTCATTTCTTATCCTTTAATTAATTTTAAATTAATTCTTGTCTACCTTATTCTTTGTGACAGGTTGTGCACGCAGCAACGTTGTTGGTCTCGAACTGTCTCTGCACTAGTGCACTTGGTTTATCTCTCCGATGACGGTTCAAACAGAGAAATAGAGACTGCAAGTGTCTCTATTTTTATAGACTGCAATCTATATATAATAGAATGTAAAACCATTATACTTCCTAAACCTTGGTTACAAGGTCTGATCATATTCTAATAATCTCTGGAGTTATACAGGTGACGTTTTTTTTATGCTAAGCCTATATTTCAAACGAACTCTTAATATTAATATTAACTGACAGGAAATGTCAGCATTGTTTCCTAAATAATTAACCAGCTATAAGTTTTAAAAGTTTCGTTAATTTTTTTAGAATAAAATATCTTTTTACACAGAAAGAAGTATTAAATTTCGTTTACAACCATTGACAGAAGCAGAGTAAGTAATTGTTCGATTCATGGATTGGAAGACTTGTTTGAATGATTAAAAATAATCTTTTCTGGAATATAAATCCTTGATAAATTTATCGTATGCAACGTTCATGAAAATTTTGAGTTGCAGAGTGTATAAATTGAGTACACTTGTTTACATAAAAACAGATTAGATTTACATATGCTCTAATATTTTGTCTTGAAAAATTTTCAAATTGCCTTCAAAGCCGGAAAATTCAGACTGCTGCATTATGTGTTACAAGTACACATTTGCAATGTTTTTTATTTTAATAGTTAACATCATGTATTAAATGTGAGTGCCTCATGATTTCAAAGTTATTTTGTTAGACAAAGAGATTTGCTTTTTGCTTAATAAAGAATAATTTCATATATACATATATATCATATACATTCATGAGTATTGTATACTATTTTAGTAATGTGCTTGTATACTCTTTATGTGTGTTGAAACAAAATAATTGAGATATATATACACACGGCTATATTTTAATGATTGATATTATTTTTGAATATGATTTACGTAACATATAGTGTGTGTGATTTAACTTTTGACTTGTTGCTTCTAAGTGAATGTAAAACGCTTACTGTTAATTGTGATTTGTCTTTATCATTGATAAATGTTGATAGTTATAATTTTGTATATTTAATTTACGTAACCTGTTTAGCATTGTGTTAGCACGTGTGACTTTTTGTTTTTTTTTGTTTTGTTATTAATTGTGAGATTACTAAGATAATCAAAAATAAACTTCTTTTTTTCTTAATTAAATTAACTGAAACTACTAAAGTTTTCTGTTTTCTCCTTTTTATAGTTTTTACTTTGCCTTTAAGTAAAGTATAGTGATCGTGAAAAAATTTGATCTTGAGATTTTGACGGAATAACATGTTTTGAGTTCCAAAGTCGTTTTGTGACGTTTTTTGTTGATATCTGTGGCTGGGTGAGTGTGTATCCAAAGTTTGTGACTTTGCGGTCAACAGTCTTTGATGGATCAAATTAATATTTTACATAAAAATGGGACTTACAGTGTAGATGGGCTCTATGGTTTGAGAACAATTATGCATGATGGGAAAGTCAATTTTTTTGTCAAAATGTGTTTTAGACATTTTTTTCTCCTAAACTACTAATTCCAGAGTCCTGTAATTTTGACATTAAAAAAATCCTCATATTTTTAAAACAACCAGAAGAATTTTTTTCCAATAAAATGTAAAAATTTCGACTTTTATTTAATCTGAAAACACTAGTGTGGGTGGTAGAAAACATACCGTTTGAAGGATCAAAATAAAATTATACGAAAGCGGATTTATAAGTCGTGATTTTTTGAATTTCTCGCGCAGTTACTGGAAATGCAACATGCTGCCGACATCTGTAATCTATTAGTGGACATCCATCTTATGAGCCAGCTACCACGTGCAGTCGGTGTTTGATAGTCATTGAAAGCAGACAACCTCGTGTTTTTTACGAAAATGGAAAAAAGTGAATTTCGTGTGCTGATTAAGCATTACTTTTTACGTAAGAAAACCATCACTGAAACTAAGGAAAAACTTGATAAATACTACGGGGACTCGGTACCATCAATTTCAATGGTTAAGAAGTGGTTTACAGAGTTCCGTTGTGGTCGTACCAGCACTAGTGACGTCGAACGTTCAGGTCGATCAAAAGAAGTGATCACGCCGGAAATCGTCGATAAAATCCATGAAATGATATTGGATGATCGGAGAATGAAAGTGCAAGGGTTGGCTCATGCTGTAGGCATCTCAACTGAACGGTACATCATATTTTACACGAATATTTTGACATGAAAAAACTCTCTGCGAGATGGGTGCCGCGATTACTCACACTTAACCATAAGCGCAATCGTGTGGCCACTTCAAAAGACTGGCCGACCCCCTACAAAGGTCTAGAGTTTTAGGTCTACCACAGGAACCAGTGAGAATTCGGTACCACTTCAAAAGAGTATTTAGCCATGTTCAGTCGTAATTCGGACGAATTTTTGAACCGTTTTGTTACTGTGAATGAAACATGGATCCATCACAACAAGCCAGAGACCAAGGAACAATCGAAACAGTGGGTTACTGTGGGCGAACGTGGACCAAAGAAAGCCAAACAGAGTCTCTCAGCAAACAAGGTCATGACCACAGTTTTTTGGTATGCACGTGGTGTCATTCACATCGATTACCTCGAGAAAGGTAAAACGATTACTGGCGATTATTACTCAAGAAGAAAGTGCTGTTCCATTAAGACAATGCACGTGTGCACACTTACCTAGTCACGATGGCCAAAATCTACAAATTGGGATACGAACTGCTACCCCATCCAGCATATTCTCCTGATTAAGCCCCTTGCGACTATTTTCTGTTTCCAAACCTAAAGAAATGGCTGGGCGGTAAGAGATTTGAGTCGAATGAACAAGTCACTACCGAAAGAAACGCGTATTTTGAGGGCTTTGAGAAAATGTATTAATTGGAGAGAATAAAATAAAATAGAAAAACGCTGGACTAAATGTATCGAGCTAAAAGGTGACTATGTAGAAAAAAAAATTTCTTTGCCGAAAAATTTTTGTTTTATTCAAAAAGTCACGTACTTATCAAACCGCCCTCGTACCTAAAAACAGATCATGATATGGGGAATGAGTTGGGATAATTTTTTGCCAAATTACATTAAACAAAGTGGCTTTAGAGTACATTTTGTGTTTTCAGAATTTTTTTAATCTAAAAGTCTCATAAAAAAACAATGCAATTTTGTCCAAAAAATAAACAGATAATTAACAGTTTTTTACAAAAAATTCGTGACATTTCAATTACCGCAAGAGCAATCTATATAAATAAAATAATGATTTTGTCTGTACATTGCTTGGAATCGACTCATTTCAAGTTTTCTTTACGTTTCATACATTGGAGAAACCGAATCCAACCTTAGAAAAATTTCTGTCGGTTTGTCTGTTTGTCCACAAAACTTTGTCACAAGTAAACTCAGCTACCATAAGACATATAAATCTGAAACTTTTACAGTAGATTTGTGTAGGTCTAACTTAAAATATAGGCTCTGAATTGATTGGAAATTCAACGTAGAAGTGAAGTTATGGACGTGTAAAAAAACGTTTGTCACAAGTAAACTCAGCCACCATAAGACATGGAGAGCTGAAACTTTGACACTGAATTTGTGTATGCCTAACTTAAAATACGGGCTCTAAATAGATTCATAATTCAGTACAGAAACGAAGTTATAGGGCTTTTAGCGTATTTTCCTAACTTCACAGACAAGTTTGTTTTGAAAATACACAGGTGTGGCAAGTAGGTATTGTTAGTTGATTTTAATTTCATTGGAGCATATGAATATATTGCGTATTTGACATCTTTGAAAAGGTGTTTCCCAGGGTTGAGGATGTACTATCCATTACGAATAAATAGTTTTGTAAACGAGCAATTCTCAACTCTTAATACAAACAGGCAGGAAAAATCAACAAACAAGTTCTTACGCTATATCATACCGAGGAAAGAACTTACAAGTCAGTAAAGAGATTGGATTAGATGAAGAAGCAGTTCATTATCTAATTGAATTTCTTGACTCTGAATTTATTTCTCCTGGACTGCCTGCTCATGAGTAAAAACTTAAAGTAGGAGCTTCATCATGCTGTGATTTAGTATCAGTAACAAATATCATGTTACACAACTTGAGTGCCCCGGAAAATGTGCAACGGGACACGACTCGGAGTTTGTGCTCTGCACAGATGTGCCGTAGAGGCGGCCATCATGACTGGGTGTGGAATGTGGAGTCTGTGTGTATACCACCCATACCATTGATTCCGAGCCACTGTCTGTTTCCGTTGAAATGATTGCAAATTCCTGTCTGAGTCTATTTCGCAATGACGTTTACTAGGTCGCAAAGGGAGACTTTATCTAACGCAGGAATTCAAGTTAGCGAGACCAAGTTCTTCTCAGATGGTCAACTATAGTTTACTTGCTCAAGAGTCAGAGGTTCCAACTGTTTGTTCTTCCGTGAACCTGAAGGGCAGACAGCTAATGTGGTGTATACAGAGGCATTTGTTTAACACTGTACTAATAATGGTATTTTCTACTATTCTATAATTTCTAATTATAGTATTAGTATAATACTATAATTGATATTTTGGAATACCAAGTTAATAGAATTGTTGATTCCGTCAAAGACGGGTACGTTTGCTAGTTAAGTTATAAAAACTGAATATTCATCCTAGACTAATGATGACCTGTCATGCTTGTGGGATTTGTTTACATTTATTTACATGTACTTATTTAATTAATGCTAATCAAACATATACTGTGGTACCTCTTCTTACGAAAGCTTCTTCTTGGGAAAGGTCTTTTTGGAAAAAAAAGTTTCACATCTTGCGAACTTTGTTTTGATCACACGCATGGTTTTTCGTGGGTGGTTCGAAAATTTAAGAAGAGGACTGGATTCACGCTGCTGTTAGGCATGGTGAAGCATCAAGTACTCATAAGAAAGGATCAGACGAATTTTTAGGAAAATTTGTACAGCTGGTGATGTCGGAAGTATGTTACACAGCAAGTGTTCAATTGTGAGGAGACTGGCTTACAACAGAAAATATGTATGGCCGTGCATACTTGGAAAAATTTGTAAAAGTCGTCAAAGACAAATGTCCTTGAATCGGTTTTTCACAAAACGTCAGGCAATAACCAGTGCTGAAAATGAACCTGAGCGAAAAAAAAGCTAAAGAATTTGAAGATGATTGCAGTTAAAACAAGAGAAAAATATAAAGCAAAAAAGTAAAAAAAAATAAAAGTTCTGAATTAAAAAAATGTTAAAAGCTATAGAAAGCTAAAAAGTAATTTTCTTTTCAATTCATAATTTTAATTAAAACTAGACGACTCATGACCCCTTGTGTCACTCAGTGTTCAGAAATTATAGCAACAGTTAATTAATACATTCACTGAATGTGATTGACAGTAATAACTGGTATTGCTCTTTCTTGTTATTAAGTCATGAAAACTAGAGTTGTGATGATTCCTAAATTTTTTCCCATTCCCTTCCCAACTATGATTCTCGGAAAATGTTCATTAACGACTCTGATACTAAGTAAGATTCCGATTCCTGGTTGGGTTTTACCTGCGGTGCTCGCTCAGCAACTCATATGTCTTAATTAATTTTTGTGTTGATCTTATTTGTTCATTGTATAACAAATGGCAGTAAATTATAAATGAATCTAGATACCGTTAAACAAAGATATCAATAGTGAGTAACCAGATTTTTTTGGTAATTATTATAAAAATCAATCTGAAGAAATTTTCTTTACAGACGTCAGGAAAAATAATGAGTAAGTTAGAACAACTATCACGAAAATAATAATATATATACTACATTATATTACTTTCTTAACTGGGTTAATACTGATACCTTTGGCTAATTGTACACTTACATTAATATGCAAGGTATTATGCAATTTTATTTTAAATATTTTCCAATTTATGACAAAAAAAAGTTAGGTTTTAGTTAAATTAAATGTTTTTGACGATATAAAAAGGCTACTGATATAAAAAAAGCTCTTTTAGTACCATTTGTGAATCAAATTAATACAAAAAGTTACTGATTAATAGAGAGAGAATACCATGTAAAAAAATCTGGATTGGCCTACACTCAACTTTACTATAAGTAACTTAATATCAAATTTCTTGAGTATATAACACACAACGTCTGATTTAAGCATAACGTAAACATCTAAATGGGATATGATTTTTAGTCCTTCATTCCTGAGGTAATACAGATAGTGATTGAAGGACATATCAATATATAAGCTTAATTTTGTACATCATACAGCTGATGCAAATAATTTCACTAGTATTACTACAGCAGTAATAACATTTTTAAAACCAATTTGAACATTTCTTGAAACGATATATTCTCCTAGAAGAGAACATGGCTTTTGTTCAAATAGCCAGTGGATTTCTTACATCGTTCACTTGACATCGTTCTACATTGAATATTAAAGTAAAATTTTAAAATTTAAAACAGAAAAATACCCTTTTTTTCTCTGAAAAACATCATAAACAGCGAAGAAAATTTTGTTTTAAGGTTATTTATAATTAAAGATGTACGATAATTACATTTATTAATCTAAACGAAAGATTTCAATTTTGAATTATCTTTTACACTTTTGGTTTTTTACAGAATTATTATACTGGGAATTTTATGGCTTCTTAGTATTTGAAAAGATCATTTTCCTTCCCCTTTAGCAAATAACATATATACAAATTTTTTCTGAGTGAGTGTTATCATTTTCCTGCAGAATATTATTCCTCTTACATCTCATATAAGTCAATAAACAATTTAAATCCTTCCTTTATAAATATCAATTTTATCTCAGTGAATTCGCTCAAAAAATTTCTAAGTCAATGTAAACAATGTAAAAAAATATAAAAAAATCGACAGGTATAGCAGGTGATCTTTTAGTCTAGGATAAACAAACAGTTTTTATAGCGTTATTGCTCTTTCCCGTAATTGAAACTTCATGATTTTTTTTTTTAAATTACTAATTTTTTGTTCCAATTTTGTTCAAATTTTCATTATTTTCTTATGAGCCGTTTAGCGTGAAAAAACATTTTCTGAAAACAGAAATCTTAATATAACTCCCGTTTTAGCGAATGTAATTTTGAAAAAAAATATCTCAACTCATTCTCCACATAATGTTCTATTTTTAGGCATAGTTTCATTTTGATCGGTCAAACAGTATGGCTTGTATCGCCCTCACAATGTTTGAGATTGAATTATAAGTCAAAATTTTTACATTTTATTGAAAAAAATATTTCCTGTGGTTTTAAAATTCTGAATATATTTTTCGTTTGTTCCATTTGTGACCTCAAAGATAATATCAAAATTTCAAAACTGTAGGGTTATCAGTTTAGGAGAAATAAATGTTTTCTAAAAAACGGTTTTTGGCAAAAAAAGTGACTTTCCATCATTCATAATTCTTCCCAAACAATAGGGATCTTCGTCTTCATGGGGCCCATTTTTGTGTAAAATATCAACTTTTTCTATCAAAGATTCTGGACCGTAGCGTGGTAACAAGCAATTCTAACACACTCACCCACCCACCCACCCACCCACACACACACAACAGACATCATCGTAAAAACTTCATAAAACGACTTCTGGGACCTCGAAACATGTAATTCCGTCAAAATCTCGAGAACGAATTTTTTCACGATCACTATACTTTACTTATAGTAAAGTAATAACATTGTAAAAAATTTTGCAACTAGTAACTACGAACTATGTTTTAAAAAAGTATGAAAAATATTCATTTTTAAAAGAGATAGGGCTTGAAAGATCTGTGTAGCATCCCTGATTAGACTTCTTATTCATATTGAACCTTGGCATTAATAAATTATGATGAAGAAACATAGTATTTCTCCTGTGTCTGCCGTCATTCTATTTCGTTTTGGTGAATGAAGAGTGTTTATTTAATTTAAAGGGAAAATTGTTCTGGTTGCTGCACCACCAACGAAGACGATCTTCACCCTGTCCAATCATTTTAACTTTTTCATACTTTGACGTTTCCAGAGTTTTAATTGGGAATATTAAATTCCTTTATTGTTTCTTGTAGACAGATAGAAATGTTTTCGTCTGTGTGAGAGGTTCTCAAGGGAACAACACGAAGTATTGCTATTCTTTGTTTGTATTTTTCTGTAATCCAATGTCCTGTTAAGCTTAAAAAAGATGTGTTTGATTTTGTGGCATGCCATCCATCATTTGTAAAGGAAATAAATTGAACATCATTCAATTCATTTTGAATATTATTCTTAACTTTGGAATAAATATCTGGTACAACATTTTCCTTGATATATTTGCTGAAAGGAATGTTATAGTGTGGACACATTTCTTTTGAAATTGTGTTGAATCCAATGTCTTCAACGATTTAAAATGGCCGCAAATCAACTGCAATCATTTTATCGATTAATTTGTGAATATTTTGCGATCTTAAACCATTGATGTCCCAAATTTTTTTCTTCTCAAATGTCGTTATTGGTGGTAACTGTTTTGAGGCTGCTGTGGATGGGGAGTCTTACCTTCATCACACTTTCCTTTCTTTGTCCGGTCAATAAATATATCAAGCATGCGTTTCTTCTTCTTCGTTTCTTCTTCAATATTTCGTTTGTTTTCTTTTTAATCTTGATCTTCTAATTCATTCGGATACTTCATGGAGCACCCATGGAATTGGAATTTGATCTAACATGGAATGTGGAATGGAATTGGAGTTCCATTTATTTTACCCGACATAAATTCCATTAATGAATGGAATGTGTCTTTACAATATTACCCGTATTTAAGCTGACATTTGTGTTCAAGTTTGTATTCATAAAATTATTCGTTTTAAACCTCTAATGTAATATTTTATTATATATACTTTCGGAATTTCATACGTCTGTTTAATTCGTATATTTCAAATACGAATTTTAAATCAAAACGTTGGCTTTGAAAGTTTCATTTAAACGTAAAAAACTGACCGATTCCTGATAAATAAAAATTTGTTTTACATATATGTAACAAGAATTAACAGTAATTACGTGAAATAAAAACCATCGTCTAAACAACAATAAGATTTCCAAAAATGGGACTAAGGTCTGTCGTAGAAAATAACTGGTTAGGTTTATTTTATAACAGAAATAGATTTTACATCTGGGGCTATTAATTTTGCCTAACTTATGTTGAGAGAATTTATTTTACATTCTTCTTTGTTTTTAATGCCATTATTTTAAGTCATATATTACTCACTGTTTTCTGTAAAATTTATTTGAATGAACCAACATAAACTGAAATTAACAGGTAATCCAAGTTTCACCTGTACCTGTATGCAAACATCCAAACAAGAACATCTGAGTTATATAAGTGTATAGATTTAAATTTATAGTGTTACGCGCTTGTATTCGTACATCCCATATATCTACGCGTTTTGCAGTTACGAAAAGGTTGTCTCCTCATCTGTTCCCCTGCCTCTATACCCACCCATTCGATCAGATCCAAAGATAAATGACTTTACATATTATTATCATCATTTAATTATATAATTTATCTCTATGCTTATTATGATTATAAAATGTATAACAATTATTAAATTTGTTATTATATAAACTGGTTATTTTAATTTATCAAGTGTATTTTGGGGTGAGTATTGGGGGCTTGAAACGCATTAAGCTGTTTAAATGTAATTCATCATAAGTGATTCATCTTAGAAAAACTCATCTTACAAACTCCTTCAGGAGCGACTTAATTTCGTTGGGTTTGCCGAACAAAATATTGTTCTAACCTCTAATTAACCTATATGTTGCACCCGTCCACAAAACTTAATATCAGATTTAGATTGAATATGTGGTGTTGTGGTATGCTGGAGTGAGATTGTGTGATTGGAGGAGTGATGTGGGTGTTCTCTAAGCGGATAATTTTCTGTCTCATAAACGATACAGGATTCTTAATTTTTATTACAAAAAACACTTGGTTTTATGAGTATAAAAACTAATGAAATTATTATATTAATCACTAATAAATAATATTTAGCGTCACGTGGGTGGCTGGTATTAATTTTGACTAAAGAACGTTATTCATAATTATTATAATACGAGGGAGGTTTGATAAGTCCGTAACTTTTTGAATAAAACATAATTTTTTCGGCAAAGAAACATTTTATTTTTCTACATAGTCACCTTTTAGCTCGATACATTTAGTCCAGCGTTTTTCTAGTTTCTTTTATTCCCTCCAAATAATACGTTTTCTGAAAGCTCTCAAAATACGCGTTTCTTTCGGTAGTGACTTGTTCATTCGACTCAAATCTCTTACCGCCCAGCCATTTCTTTAGGTTTGGAAACAGAAAATAGTCGCAAGGGGCTAAACCAGGAGAATATGCTGGATGGGGTAGCAGTTCGTATCCCAATTCGTGGATTTTGGCCATCGTGACTAGACAAGTGTGCACACGTGCATTGTCTTGATGGAACAGCACTTTCTTCTTTGCCAAATGCGGCCGTTTTTGCTTCAAATCAACGTCGAATCTGTTCAAAAGCTTAGAATAATATTCGTCGGTGATCGTTTTACCTTTCTCAAGGTAATGACACCACGTGCATCCCAAAAAGCTGTGGCCATGACCTTGTTGGCTGAGAGACTCTGTTTGGCTTTCTTTGGTCCACATTCGCCCACAGTAACCCACTGTTTCGATTGTTCCTTGGTCTCTGGCGTGTTGTGATGGATCAATGTTTCGTCCACAGTAACAAAACGGCGCAAAAATTCGTCCGGATTACAGCTGAACATTGCTAAACACTCTTTTCAAGTGGTCACACGATTGCGCTTATCGTCAAGTGTGAGTAATCGCGGCACCCATCTCGCAGAGAGTTTTTTCATGTCAAAATATTCGTGTAAAATATGATGTACCGTTCAGTTGAGATGCCTACAGCATGAGCCAACCCTTGCACTTTCATTCTCCGATCATCCAATATCATTTCATGGATTTTATCGACGATTTCCGGCGTGATCACTTCTTTTGATCGACCTGAACGTTCGACGTCACTAGTGCTGGTACGACCACAACGGAACTCTGTAAACCACTTCTTAACCATTGAAATTGATGGTACCGAGTCCCCGTAGTATTTATCAAGTTTTTCCTTAGTTTCAGTGATGGTTTTCTTACGTAAAAAGTAATGCTTAATCAGCACACGAAATTCACTTTTTTCCATTTTCGTAAAAATACACGAGGTTGTCTACTTTCAATGACTATCAAACACCGACTGCACGTTGTAGCTGGCTCATAATTAGATGGATGTCCACTAATAGATTAAAGATGTCGGCAGCACTGTTGCATTTTGTGTAACGGCGCGGGAAATTCAAAAAGTCACTGACAAGTCACTGAGTTATCAATTGGCCTTCGTATATAATGAATTCATGTAGTATATATTAGAATGTAATATAATTATTTAATAATATATACATTAAGTTTATATAATTGAAACATGTAATAAATTCGTTAGGCGTTACAATGAACCTGGAATCAGTAATAGTAGAGTGTCCATTTTTTTCCAGTACTGTGTTAGTTAACTTTTAGACTTTCTAAGTTCATTGCATGTCTTAATCAGTCTCCGACTGCTCTTCGTGAAAGAAACATGACTAATCAATGTAGGATTATGCGAAAGTAATATTAATGATTTCTCTTTGTTCACATAAAAGGTCGTTTGATATATTTTGTCAACACTAGTAAAGACAAATATTTGTAGTTAAGTTTTATGATGCAATGTCTATTATATGCAGTAAATCAAAAGTAAAAATGGTAGCTAATTACCTTCTTTACTTCTGCTAAGTTAATTACTTCTTTTTGATTCACCGGTATCAAACAAATCTAAAATAAGTGTTATTAATTTACAAGTGAATTTAAAATAAAAGTTCATAGCAAAGCTTAAATGTCATTGATTGCATAATGCAGTGGTTCCCAACCTTTTTTAACTCCTGCACCCCTAAAAATATTTTGCTCTGACCTCGCACCCCTAAAAATATTTTGCTCTGACCTCGCACCCCCTACATTTTATACTTTGTTCAAGGATAAAAGATGTGGAATCATACAAAATTTTATCAAAAGAAGATATTTATTTCACTTTCTAATATAATATGCAAAAAAAATCAGACTTTTAGACAAAAAACATATCACAGATTGATATTTGAATAAACTTTACGAAAATAATAACTCTTGTTTGAAATATATGTAAAATAGTAAAATCAAGAACTAGCTTCCAAACGCTTAGAAAGGAATTTAATTTTTTTATATGTAAAAAAATCAAACATATGGACAGAAAGGATATCCCAGATTAACATTTGAATATACCAAACAAAAAATAATTACTTGTTTGAAATATGTACAAGATTTCAGATCTATAGCAGAGCCAGGCAAATTTTAGGCCACATCTTCATTTTTATTCTGAATCATGAAACTTAGGTTTTAACCAAGAATGAAAATACTATTAACTTAGGATTTCCATGACGTTATCGACCTAAACTTTTAAAGATTCCCTTAGAATTTCCTTAAAAAATATCATATCCTTAAACATTTCCTTAAAAGTGCTGAAATTTCCTTAAGCTAAGGAAATTTTCTCAAAATTACAGCTCTGCTTCTTGCACCCCCTGGAATGATGTCTCGCACCCCCAGGGGGTGCGAGCACCCCTGGTTGGGAACCCCTGGCATAATGGAATAAATTGCTTGGGAATAAAGTGATCAGGCTCTTCTGTATACATACACGCATGTATATATATATACACTCAAATTTTTGGGCAATACGTCTTCTGATCACTCTGATACATCACTCTGATTACAGAAAATAATACAAGTAATTATTCAACAGAATATCTCGGACATGGACAAATTACTGTAGTATGATGTTTCCAGTAGTCCACCATTGTTACTCGCAATTAAAGTGCTTTAATTGCAATTTCTTCTTTTATAATTTTATCAAATGTTAATCTTTTCAAATTAATATATGTATAAATAGATAACTACACACTTAAAAAAGAACCAAAAACAATTACAAATAATACTAAAGTGAAGAGATACTGCTAATGTTCAATTAGACCAAGGAGTGACTTCTTCAAAATCAGTCGATAAGTCCTTTCCTTAAAACCCTTCAAACTGCAATCAACAAACACCCTCAACGGTGTAGGCGCAGCAATGACTCCTCTCCGTAGAAACACCTACTTTCCTTGCAAAAGACTGAGCTAGATAAATACACCAACACGAAAACAATTCCAGAACTACCTTCGCTAAACTAGTCAAAAGCACCAAGCAATCCTCTTTGTTTTCTCTCCTACTGTCTACTGTCACCTGTTTTCATAGAGAGTCGTGTTTATTTTTCTCACAAATCACAGGTATCTTGAATTACTTTTTCTTTTTAACTAATTAAACTTCCACATTAAGTTAATGGCATAGCAATGATTACTGTAGTTGACTAGTGTAAAGGGAACACATTATCAGCATGAAGAGATATATAAATGTTTAATAGTTATAAACAACCAAGAACAAAAATAAGCATTATTAAGAACATAAAGGAATGTAAGAATGCTAAATCATATTTTACAAAGGTCAAGGTAACACATTAACAATATGTCCGAATGTAAAAATGATCAATATGGTCATATAAGATCAAGGCTATAGATTCACGACATAAAGGGATATGAAACAGATAAATATGGTCATCCGTGATCAATTACACATTAAAAATGTATAGAGATATATAAAGAGAATATACTTAATCATCCATGATCATGGGGATATATTAGCAAACCAAAGGGATATAAAAATATTAATATATCTATATAAGATCAATAGTACACATGAAGAATATAAGGGGATGAAAAAATTATACTACAGTTAACTAAGGTCAAAGGAAGTAATGATAACATAAATGAATATACAAAGAATACATATAGTCATCAAAGAACAGGGCATACATAAAGAACATAAAGGTATATATAAATTATAAATATAGACAACTAAGATCAAGGGTGTGCTTTTACAAAATAATTGTGAACAAAAATAATATATATATAGACATTCAAGATGACTGGTACAGACTAACAACATAAAGAGACATGAACATTATAAATATAGAGATTTAAGTTTATGAGTACAGATTAAAACATAAAGAGATGTGAAAAAACATAAACAATAATCATCCAAGATCAAGAAAACACGATATTAACATAAGGTGTAAAACAACATTAGTATAGTCAACCAACGTAAAGGGCTCACATTAATCACACAGAAATATTAAAACTTTATATATATATATAGACTTCAAAGGTTATATATATATGTTAACAACACAATGGGGTATAAAAAAAATATAACAATGATTCAAGATCAAATTTAGCCAGCGAGAACATAAAAACATATAGAAAACATTATTATAGACAGTCTATTTAATGTTCATACAATACCGACATAAAGAGGTATAATAATAATAATAATAGTGCAAGTGGATGTCTATGATCAAGAATAGATATTAGCAATATAAAGTGATGTAACAAAAAAATATATAGTAATTCAAAATCAAAGGTAAACGATAACAACATAAACAAATGTAACACTACTTTACTCACCTGTAATAAAGAGTAAATATTAACGAAATAAGGTGTAAAACAATACATGTAGAGACATCGGAGATCAAGGATACACGTTAACAACATAAGAAAATGTAAAAATAGTTACTATTATGACCGACGTAGAAGCACACATTAGCAATGTAAATGGTTGCAATATTGATAAATATAGCGATCGAAGACCAAGAAAACACATAAAAAACATAAGGTTATACAAATTATAAATATAGACAGTCACAATCAAGGGTACAACATAATGGGACATAAAATAATAAATATATACACCCAAATGGTAAATATAGATAACCAAGATTAAGTGTACACATTTACAACAGTAAGGGATATAAAATGATAGACATCCCAGATGATGGGAACGTATAAGAAAATAAAGGGATATAAAAATGAGTCATCTAAGATCAAAGCACATATTTACAACGCAAAGGTATATAGAAAAAGGAAACATAGACAACCAAGGTCAAGGGTACACATTAACAACACAAGGGAGATAAAAGTATTAAATATAATTATGTATGATCAAGGGAAAACATATCTAAATTTAAGCAATTTAAAAATGTAATATATTCGACTAAGGTAAAAGCATACATTTAAAAACAAAGGGCTTTCAAAAATATAAATATAAATACTCAATATGAAGGATCCACATTAACAAAAAAAAAAAACGTTTTAAGAATCTTGAATATCCTCATGTAAGATCAAAGGTTCTCATATATGCACAATATAACTGGTATCAGAATTATTGCTTTAGTCAACGTAGGTAAAGAGCACAAATTATAATGATAGAGGGATATGAAAATCATTACTATAGTCTACTAAAGTAAACAAAACACATTAACAACATTAATAGATATAAAAATAGTATATATATAGACTTTTAAGATTACGGGTACACATTAACAACATATTGTATTATAAAAATCATAAATATAGTTATCCAAGGTCAAAGGATCACATATACAATATAAATTGATATAAACATCATTGCTATGGTCACCCAAGCTAAAAGGCACACTGTAACAATATTCGGTATGCCACAGTACGTATGCATTAGTGCTACTTGCCACCCCCGAAGTTCTTCAATTTTTTGTATTTCTTTTTAAATTCAATTTAAACTTTAGAATTGATCTCTGACTCTTTTTTTTAAATCACAAGTAAATAGTGATATAATTGATAAATATTTACAAACACATTTATAAATTTATAATTGAATGTGACACAGATATTTCTATTAAATTACGCATCAAAATACTCCAAAAAAAAAGAACTACCAAAAAAAAAAAGAAAACTCACTAGTAATACTTAAGGTAAATATACAGTTAATTATGACTTGAACATAGGGGCGACTACTTCACGATCAGACAATAGTCCTTACCTCAAGCTCAAACCGATGAACAAATTCTACTCCGTAGAAACAAACACTTTTCTTCATCTCGTGAACAGCTCACCGAATGTAGCCTCCAGCAAATAACATTTCCAGAATTATTTTGGCGATCTTGTAACAATCACCCAACAAGACCCTTTTTTCCTCTCTTCTACTGACTGTTGCCACCTGTTTCCTTAGAGATCATTTTTTCATTATAGGTTAAAAGTGTCATTTAATCATATTTTTTTTAATATTCTACAACCATATGTATATGTATGGAGCAGCAACTATTATAATATACAAATTACTCAGAAATTTGTATCACACACCCTCACATAAGATGAAACGTGCACATAAAAGTTTTATCAAGAAAAAGAGCTCTCTATCAAGAATCTTTTTATATCGACGAATCAATACATTATAACCTGAACTTATAACCCTGTGTAAGCGGAACTTGGCAAAGCCCATTGTTTTGCTGTTCTCCATCTTTTTCTGGTTGATATACACTAGACGACGACGGTCAGTCTGGAGAACAAACTTATTACGACACAGGAAGTTCTCAAATTCCCTTACTCTCCAAAAGTAGCTTCCTTGAGCCACTCAACGTCGGAATGCAGAGAAACTTCTTAAAAACCTGCTAGTAACATCCTGGTGACCCAAGGCTGGTCTTTGTTTAGAGTGGACTAATTGTCAACATTCATCGGGGGACGCCAGCTAATAATCTACTTAGTCATAAACGTTTCCACCAGTTACGAGCAATGCATCTGATCATTCTTGGCCATAACATTCTAAAACACAATGTCTACTGTATACCCGACGAAAGTAGCATTTCAAGCACTTCACGAGATATATGTTGAAAGTAAGTGGTTGTACGTTTACACTATAGTTCCTGTTTCTGATAGAATGGAATGGATGTACTGGGTTCCTTCTTCAAGTGATGAACAACAACTTCAGTAAATTCTGCTGTGAAATAGTAGTGATAGAGTAGCAATCAAACAGCTTTAGGAGACTGAAAGCTACTCGATAGGTACATTTTTGATGAATATCTTTCTAGCCTTTTTGGCACCTCCCTCCTCTTCCAGAACATCACTTATAGTACATATCTACTGACCAGTGCGGCCCCAAATGACAGAAATAATAATGATGGTCGTTGGCTAAGTACTTTATTAAAGTATATATTTTTTATTTAATATGTATTTTATTTTTGACTAGGCATATTGAAAATATTGATTTGTTTTCATTATATTTCTTCTTTTTACTTTACTATAAGTAAAGTATAGTGATCGTGAAAAAATTTGATCTCGAGATTTTGACGGAATTACATGTTTTGAGGTCTCAGAAGTCGTTTTATGAAGTTTTTTCGATGATGTCTGTGTGTGTGTGGGTGGGTGCGTGTGTTAGCATTGCTTGTTACCACGCTACGGTCCAGAATCTTTGATGGATCAAGTTGATATTTTACACAAAAATGGGCCTCATAGGGAGGAAGATCCCTATTGTTTGGGAAGAATTATGCATGATGGGAAAGTCACTTTGCCAAAAACCGTTTTTTTTAAAACATTTATTTCTCCTAAACTGATAACCCTAGAGTTTTGAAATTTTGACATTATCTTTAAAGTTACAAATGAGACAAACGAAAAATATATTCAGAATTTTAAAACAACGGGAAATATTTTTTTTTCACTAAAATGTAATAATTTTGACTTTTAATTCAATCTCAAACCTTGTGAGAGCAATACAAGCCATACTGTTTGACGGATCAAAATGAAACTATGCCTAAAAATAGAACATTATGTGGAGAATGAGTTGAAATATTTTTTTTCGAAATTACATTAGTTAAAGGGGCGTTACAGTACGATTTCTGTTTTCAGAAAATGTTTTTTTGACGCGAAACGGCTCATTTAAAAATAAAGAAAATTTGACCAAAAATGGAACAAAAAATTAGCAATTCATAAAAAAAATTTATGAAGTTGCAATTACGGGAAAGAGCAATAACGATATAAAAACCCTTTGTTTATCCTAGACTAAGAGATCACCTGCTATACTTGTCGAATTTTTTATATATTTTACTTTGTTTACATTGACTTAGAGACATTTTTTGAGCAAATCAACTGATATAAAATTGATATTTATAAAGGAACAATTTAAAACGTTTATTGACTTATATGAGATGTAAGAGGAATAATATGTGCAGGAAAATTATAACACTCACTCAGAAAAAATTCGTATATATGTTATTTGACAAAGGGGAAGGAAAATGATCTTTTTAAATACTAAGAAGCCATAAAATTCACATTATAATAATTCTGTAAACAACCAAAAATGTAAAAGATAATTCAAAATTGAAATCTTTCGTTTAGAGATTAATAAATGGATTATCGTATATCTTTAATTATAAATCACATTAAAACAACATTTTCTTCGCTGTTTATGATGTTTTTCAGAGAAAATAAGGGTATTTTTCTACTTTAAATTTGAAAATTTTACTTTAATAATCAATGTAGAACGATGTCAAGTAAACGATGTAAGAAATCCACTGGCTTTTTGAACAAAAGCCATGTTCTCTTGTAGGAGAATATTTTGTATCAAGAAATGTCACTTTGGTTTTTCAAAAATGTTATTACTGCTGTAGTTATACTAATGAAATTATTTGCATCAGCTGTGTGATGTACAAAAATAAGGTTATATATTGATATATCCTTCAATCAGTATCAGTACTACCTCAGGAATGAAAGACTAATTATCTTATCCCATTTAGATGTTTACATTATGCTTAAATGAGACGTTATGTGTTATATAGTCAAGAAATTTGATATTATGTTACTTATAGTAAAGTTGAGTGTAGGCCACTCCAGATTTTTCATTTTTTTTTTAATAGTTTGTAGAAAAGAGAACTACTTGAGCAGCAGCTCCTTGACTCACAAAAGTGACATTTCAGATGAATATTGAAATACAACTGTTTGTTCCTACAAATTGAAAATTAAACCAACTTTGTATATTTTCATTCCAGATGGATAATTAGTAGTGATTCAGTGTCAGTTTCTATGATTTTACATTTATTATACTGAAAGAGCAGTATATATATCGTACATTTCTTCTTTCCTAATGTGTTGACAAGTTAAGTAATTTGGAAAAGTTGCTTCATTTTTAAATTAAATAAGAATTATTACCTTTTTTAATAGAAAAACATTAATTTGATTTTTTTGGTGAGGGTATTTTTTCTGATGTGTAAGCACAAGTAACAACGGGTACATATTTTTCCATATTTTTAATGTACTTTGATAATTTCAGACATCTTACCATATTTTCTAAAATTATTTATGGGAGTTGTGTTGCATTGTATAATTAATTATGGCATTTCATTAATCAAAAACTGCTGAATTTTGATGTTCGTGATAATATTTGTTTTTAACTTCAGAGGTGAATTTATCGACTTTTAGAATTAGGTGCTTACTCATAGCCATATTAAATATATTAGTTTATTATCTTAACTCATTTAATTTATTTAAAGTAATTTTTTAATAGTAAGTAAATTTTGCACGATTTATATTTTCATAATTTTAATATTCTGATAATTGTTTATAATGTTATGGGAACTTGAAATATGTTTTTGGTCAGGAGATCCAGCGTAGCATTCTTATTTTAGAAAATTCAAACCCTATTAAAAAAAAAAAGGAAACAATGTAGAATATTTAACTGATATTTTTTTTAAAATATTATCCTTATTTTTTTAACATTGTCAAGGACACCCAAGTTCTTTTTATTTTGTTTGTACATATATATTTATTTATAACAGAAATTTATTTTTGTAATGAAGATACGATGTAATAGTATTACTTTTTATTTAGTCTAATGAAGTCGTTGACGATCTTTTCAACTTGGCGAAAATCGTAAAGAAGTAATTATTTGTTATTATGTGTAATCTTTTGTGGGACTCAGGGGTTGAAGTAGAGAAGATTTGATTAACAGTAAGGGTGTGTGGGAGAGGGTATTTTAATATAATTAGGGTGGAGTGTTGGGGGTGGGGGTGTTGGCGAGGAGGTGGTCAGTCAGTCTAGCAGTGGGGCACGATGCGCGGTGTAGTGGTGGCTGGCTTGGCACTGCTCTTGTCTCATGTGGACGCTACTAACGTTACTAGCCAGCACTGCCGACCGGGCCTCATCCTTCCAGTCTGGCTTCCCACCGGCCAGCTACCACCTTTCGTCCGATTCTATCGAGGTGCTGTCTATTTTTTTGGCCTCTTATATCTCTTTCTCGGTGTATCCATAATATCGGACAGGTTTATGGGTGCTATTGAAGTGATTACTTCTCAAGAAAGAGAAGTAGTACTTAACAAAAAAGGCGAAAGAAAGACGGTTTTAGTTCGTGTCTGGAACGAGACAGTTGCTAATCTTACCTTAATGGCTCTTGGTTCTTCAGCTCCTGAAATAATGTTATCTGTAATTGAAATCTGGGCAAAAAATTTTGAATCTGGTGATTTGGGTCCGGGTACTATTGTTGGATCTGCTGCCTACAATCTCTTTGTCATTATAGCGATCTGTGTCAGCGTAATTCCAGAAGGAGAAACAAGACGTATCAAACAGCTAGGCGTATTCTTCGTTACTGCGTCATGGTCTGTGTTTGCTTACATTTGGCTATACCTTATATTAGCTGTTATATCAGAAGGTGTTGTTGAAGTTTGGGAAGGAATAGTTACCTTTTTGTTCTTTCCTTTAACTGTTTTAACTGCCTTTATTGCTGATAAAAAGATTCCTTTACACAAACTGCCTTTATTGCTGTTTAAATATAAAAGTAGGCGGGATGGGAGAGTACCTGAGGTCGATATCGAGTTAACTAAACCTGATGAAGAAACCGCTGAAGATATCCTGGAACAAGCTAGACAACAATCAACCAATCTTTTAAAAGAACTCAAAAATAAATATCCAGAGAAATCAATGAGTGAACTCACCGCGATGGCACAAGAGAAATTACAACAATCCGGGCCAAAGAGCAGAGCTTTTTATAGAATCCAGGCAACAAGAAGTTTTACTGGAGGTAGTATGACTGTACGAGGTAAGCAAGAAGCGCAACAATCAGTCGATGCTCAGCAGGTTATCGATGATACTACTTACGTTAAATTTTCCGAACCTGAATACACAGTTCTTGAAAGCGTTGGTTCGTTCCCAATAAAAGTTATTGTAGAAGGTCCAACTTTAGAAGTTCCAATTATGGTTGATTACGAATCTGAAGATGGAACAGCCAATGCTGGTTCTGATTACATGGCTGTTGCTGGCACTCTTTATTTCAAACCAGGTGCAACTGAACAATATTTTAAAATGAAAATATTAGACGATGATATTTTTGAAGAGGATGAACATTTTTATATCCATTTGTCCAATGTGAGAATACAAGGTGATTCAGACGTTAAACTCAAATTAGGAAATTATCCATCAACTAAAGTGTTGATCTTGGACGATGATCACAGTGGTGCCTTCACTTTTGGAGAAGAACTTGTAGAAGTACCTGAAACAGTTGGAATGTATGAAGCTCTAGTTGAACGCCGAACGGGAGCCAGAGGGGTTGTTTCGATTCCGTATAATACCGAAGATGGTACGGCTCTAGCCGGTAAAGATTATCTCGACAGTAAAGGAATTCTCGTCTTCGAGGACAACGAACCTAGGTAATAATTTGGCATTTTAGATTAATTAAAACGCATGTGCTATAAATAACATAAACTTTCACTATCTTTTTCTCAATACACGTACCACCTGATGATCATTTATTGCAATTTTACTGTAACAGCTTCTTCAAGATCTAGTTATAAAAAGATTTTTATATTATTTAATCATTTTTTTCTATAATTCTTTCACCTATTTAAATTTTTTCATATTGATTCGAAGATAATGACTCTTTTACTGATTACTTGAAATATGGAGCTCTGTTAAGTAAATCATTCTCCTCTAATATAGGGGTTTAGACATGTATTAAGGAGAAAACCATATGTAAATATGGAAAACAATGCTTTTAACCATATCGTTATTTATAAAATTATACATCCAATTCAATAAGATAATGCTATTGGAAAGGAAACAAAGGAACTCAGCCCTTTCTATTTCAATGAAGACAGGTATTTATTTTATGACATTTCGAATGCAATCTGCAAAATAAAGATCAGCTTTACTATAAACATGCTTTCAGAAAGTTGATATTTCAACTTAACTACGAACATGTTAATATAACTTATATTTACTTTTTTATAATATCATAATACTATTTGCTGTTTAGGTAGATTTACAATTTTCATGCTTGAAAGATAATAAACTACTTATTGATTAATGTTAATTTATAATTGAAAGTATACTCTTACGAGTGATTAATATATAAAATACATTTTTTGTTATAATATAATATAAATTATATATGAACTATTTTTGTTATTTAGAACTATATCATTAATAGTACACTAAGTTTCTAGGCGGTAGAAAAAGGAAATTATTGAGATCATACATTGTTTTTTTTGTATTAATGCACATACGTTTATTTTTTTCAATTTTATTTTTGTTAGAATAAATTTATTGAGTCAAAATATATGTGACAAATTTCTGATATATAAATGTTGCTATGAAATTTATTATATTACTTCTGAAAGGGGAATATTGTCTGGTTTATTACTTCTCCTTCGAAATGTTCATTACTTCCTATATATCAAAACAAGAACTGATAAACCGCTGAAGAAGTCAATTGGCTTTGAAAAGATAAAGACATCACTGAAGCAAACGAAATCTCTTTTTTTCGGTTTTAAAATAATCTAACCGAACTGTTAGATTATAATAATTGTATTTACATTGATCAATTATACTTTTTAGATTTCTGAATACTGAGTATCATGTTTTAATGAAACCTCTACTTGTTTTTCTGATAATAAATTGTTATATTCTGCTATAATTATGTAAAAAATTAAAAAAATACCCGAGTTCCAAACCCGTTTTGCACTGAGGACTATATTAACCAATTGACCATCAAATATTTTTTTAGAAACGCTAAGTCCCTCCAGAGTTTAGTACTAATAAATAGTGCTGTAAATATCGCATAATTTTCCTTTACAGATGTTGTACTATAAGTGAATTGTTCGAATTTAATCTGTATTACCCTTCAATTATATCATTAAGTAACTTATATTAGGAAACTTTAGAGGATAAACATCTATCGGTGGAGAAGGAGATCAAGTAATGTGGTACAACGCTCTAGTATCAAAATAGCACTAGATGGGATATTTTATGATTTTCTGTCGTCGTATGTTCACTTTAACATCGAGTTATAACACCAGAGTTATAAACTGTTGAAAGAATATAACATAACATAATAGAAATTACTGTCTTTTCATATCTCGAATGATATACCTTGCTTTCTTTTACGCGATTTGCTCTTTTACTGTTCCTGCTATACCACCCTATGATGTGTCTTCATAAAAGTAATAACAGTTGTCTATTCCTTCACTGCAATGTTAATGGAGAAAATGGTTTAAGGAGTTGTTAAAAGTTTTAATATTCTTGTTTTTCAAATTGACAAGAATAATTTTTCCAATCAGTCAAGAATAATGTTTCTCTAAAACGTCTTCTTATTAGGTTTGTTGAATCCCAATTTGATTAAAAAGTAAATTATTTCAGATGATACATAACACAATCATCATCATTAAGTACCTCAAAATCTGAGGGGCCTATTTTTAGAGAAAAGGGGTCTGTTAAATCTGTTAAATAAAATAATCTGTTAAAGTTACACCATAAGGCATCGCGAGCTGAAACTTTGACAGTAGATTTGTGTATGCCTAACATAAAATCTAATATTTGAATAGATTGGATATTCAACGTAGAAGTAAAGTTATGGCCTTTAAGCTGTGTTTGGTGAGCTAAACTGATATTTTCATTTTGAAAATTTACAGATACCTATAACACGTAGGTATTGCTAGTTGATTTTAATTTCGTTTTGCGTTTAAGCTCCCAACAAGAGCTTATTCACAATGTATTTCCCGGAGTTTAAGACCTGCCATATATTCAGAATAACTGAATAACTTTGTGAACGAACAATTCTTACCAATTCTAATGAACTGGCAGGAAAATCAACAAACAAGTTCTTACGTTATATGAAGCTGAAGAAAGAACTTACAAGTCATTAAACAGAGTGATTAGTGATGAGGAAGCAGTTTATTATCCAACTGAATTTCTCGACACCGTAACTGCTCCTGGACTGCCTGTTTATGAGTTAAAACGGTGCCCCTACCTTAAACTGGGGGCTCCAATCATGCTGTTACAAAACTGAAGTGCCCCAAAATGTGCAACGGGACACAACTCCGAATTCGTGCCCTGCACAGATACGTCATAGAGGCGGACATCATGACTGGTCAGGATGACCAGTTGTCATTAGTCTTCAGACCATTGATTCTAAGTAACTGTTGCAATTTACGGTCAGGGTTTATTTCGCAAAGACGGTAAATAAGTCGCAAGGGAAAACTCTATTTACGGCAGGCACTGAAGTGAGTGAGACCAAGTGTTTCTCACATGGTCAGGTGTATGTTGCTTGCTCAAGAGTCAAAGGTTTCCACTCTGTTCTTCCAGCACCTGAAGGACAGACAGACAGAAGGACAGGTGTATAAAGAGGCACTTACTTAATACTGTAATAATAATGATAACTTCTACAGTTCTATAATTTATAATAATATTTTGGAATACCACGTATCATGTCAAGGAATACCCGTCAAGGAAGGACATGTCTGCAGGTATTATTATATTCTTTGGTATATTATTAGATGATTAAGTATTGAATTATACCTTCCACTGCATTATTATTTTTATATTATATAATTTACTAATTGTTTCCCCTGAGGTTGAACTTCATCTTTTTATTCTCTTGAGAACACCATCTTTTTATTATGGTGAAATTATTCGCATAGGCACTAGGAGTGTGGACAAAGTAACCGTCTATCCCATCTTTAACCCGATAGATTTTTCTTTCCCAAAACATTAAAATGCTCATACTATTGTTACTGTTAGTACCACAGAAGGCCTTAGTAACAATTAAATAAGAAAGAAACATCTCACCTTATAATTTTTCTTCCTCATTTGACTACTCTCGGATCTTGTTTATCTTCCAAAATAAAACTGTGGGAGATAAACAAGACCTTATCCTACGATATGACTGGTCGTAATAGGTTGAGTGAGCAACAACATTTACGATGTAACATGTTCCATTCTTTATAATTGTCAAAGTACTCTCTTAAGTGCTTCAGCTCCCGTACATCCACAAGATGTGATTCAGTCTTAGAATACTGAAGCACGTCTACTGTGCTCAGCGTACGTGTGATTCTTATGGGTATATGGTCAACCAAATAACTTTTCTAATCCTTCATCTCTCATTTATTTCGTTTGCTTGTTTTCAAACCATCTTACCTTGCTACTCAGTTACCTATTCATGCTACCCGATTTAATTCGTCGTTTGAGGTTGATAATGATTTGAAAAGGGGCAAGGGAATGATGAACCGTTAAGCAGACTAGTCAAGTGATTATGGCACCATAAAAGTTAGACAAATTATGAAAGAAAAAGACAAATTGGTATTCATAACAAAATTGGAAGGTTTTAAATTGATGGTAAAGTTGTGTATTTTGATAATGGTACACTCTAGGTTATCTTCCCAGGTACCTACATAGGTCACCCTGATCTCTGCTAAGTCTCTGTTAATATAGATCGTCTGTTAACGTGTAAGATCTTTAACACTAGCACATGCTTCTTAATAAACATTACTTATTGCCACCAAGGAAGGTATTAATTTCCAATAATAAGAAATTTAATAGTAGATTTTCGGTGGTTCCATTCATATGTACATTGTACGTCCTAACTAACAATAAAAACAAAATCTTTTACTCACATGGTACTTTATTTACGCAAATAAAGCGTCTTTTTAAATGTTTAATTCGCTAAAGCAATATTTTTAGAAGTATTGGTCACCTACTGGGTCTTTAACACAACTGAAACATTTAGAAACTGAAATAGATAGTTTTAGAAATATCATTGTAAAAAATCTTTTCTTTTCTCCTGTGAAATACCTTTCAATAAGAATATTAGAACTTTGATACATTTAATATGTGATATATTTGAATAGAATCATAGTAAAATTTTCCTGAACTTGATGAGCAAAATAGACTTATTTTTTGTAGTACATTCTGGTATAAATGAATAAATTTTATCACAAACCTGCATTGTAGTCTAATTAGGTAAATAAAATGATTGAACCAGTTTGAAAGAACAGAAACTATTGTTTAGGTTAACAGTAAACTTGATTGGTTTTTAAACACGTGCAAAAGATTTGGCTAGACGATTTCTAGAACTATCATAAGAGTTTCATGAGTTTTGGTCTTTTTCTATAGTGAATAAATTACGTTACTCTAAGATTCAGGACTCGCTTGGGAATAAGTACATGTTTTCTGGCTAGAACTGACCCATGTCTACTGGTAGAGATCCTCGTGATCTAGCTCACCACTTTTCCTTGTACAGTTAACTTAGGAGAAAATAACTTTTCACACAGTACTAGAAAAGTACCTTGAGAACAAGGTACTCGAACCAACCATATTCCCAACTTTGAGTTTGGAAATACAGCCACTGCTTGGTCAGCAACATATGAAGGGCCGAGGTACTAAAAACCCTGGGGTCATGCCTGTCCCGCAGTGCCGATACCAGTTAATGTAGGTTTTGATGATAGACCACTTATTCCTCAATAACAGGGAAAAGAGTTCTAATAATTTTTTTGTAGTAAAACAATAACTTAGCAATTAAAATTGAAAGCTGATTTTCTACCTTTAGCTGGGAGACTCTTGTGTATTTAGGGCCTGCTCATGCTTCCCAGCGGCATGGCGAGGTCGCGGCAGACAAGAATTTGTGGAGGTCTACCCCACATAAGTGAGGGTGAGGGCTTCTGGAATATTGCTG
>JAPFBL010001938.1:7385000-7550000 GCA_026182355.1 Hermatobates lingyangjiaoensis
GACCATGCTTAGAAAAATCATGGGAAATGCCACTGAAAAAAAATCATGAACATAATCCGCAGGACTTTGACTTTTAGTAAAATTAGCTAGCCATTGAAATAAAGCGATTGTTTGCAGGTTTGTTGTAGTCTAGTTTTTAACCAGTCTCACTGGTACAGAAGGTTTAGAGTTCGATATAACTCTAGACATTTGTTACATTTGAAGTAGACCACACTGTTCCTCGGAGGTGATGCAAAACGGTCCTGAGTTTTTTCCATGGCAGATATTCTCTCAAAATCTTTGTCTTAAACAAGGCGGCTAAGACAGTATTTTGTATTTTTGTATAAACATGGGTCATACATTTTGCAAACAAAACCAAAGGAATAATAATTTACAATTTGAATGTTGGAAATATGGATCATGAATTCCCTTTATTGGTTTGTACATTATAAAATATTTTTTCTGAGGTAAAATGGATAAACAAACAAAAGTCTCCACACAAATGAAGTTTTATTCAACAGAAACAACGCGTTTCGAACACTTTGTGTTCATCATCAGGAAGACACTATATTACAAATTATATCTAATCAGTTACAAAATTAGAGTGAAATAATAAAATTCAATTAAGAGAATTCAAGACATACCCAAGGATTAATTGAATTTTATTATTTCACTCTAATTTTGTAGCTGATTAGATATAATTTGTATTATAGTGTCTTCCTAATGATGAACACAAAGTGTTCGAAACGCGTTGTTTCTGTAGAATAAAACTTCATTTGTGTGGAGACTTTTGTTTGTTTATCCATTTTGCCTCAGAATGAGTAAATACCACACAATTACGGATGCACAATTAATGTTTTGAAATATTTTTGTTATTACAACTTTTTCTCAAAAAAAGTACACTATTAGTTTTCTTAAAATAAATTATTTATTAAATTGACTTATATAAAAAAAACTTTACGAACATATGGCAAGAAACGTTGTTCTTTCAATTTTGTGTTGCGGATATAAAATTATGGTTTTTATAATCCATTTTAAGACTTTAAAGTTCTATTTTAATTATCTCTCTATAAGTAATTGTAAGAAACAAAGATTTTACTGTTGTCTACCAACTTGTTTATGTAATTGTTTATCAAATAATCTTGGTTTAAGTTTATATGGCTGTCTCTAAGGCAGTACGCTCTATGAGCTTACTTAAGAGACTAACTGGAATAAAGTGGGGCGCTTCTGAAGCCATACTAACTATCACATACAAACAGAATGTAAGACTGGTCTTAGAATATGAGTATAAGTTTCTACTAACTGCAAAAGAAACTACAACTGATATCGAGGATCAAGTGCAAAAAGAAGGCGTTAATGATTGTCAGAGAATTTGCAAACTCTACGCTGTTGCTGCAGTTTACACATCCAAGTGCATAATATTATATATATATATATATATATATATATATATATATATAAAGATTTCACATAAATACGTGAAATAACAATCAATGATCAAACCACCATAAGAAAATGGGAAAACAAGACTAAGATCATTCAACCGTAACAAGCGGTCTTCGTCAGAGTCAAAAACCCAACTGAACTCAAAAAACCAACTCAGTTCGGTTTTTGACTCTGACGAAGACCGCTTGTTACGGTTGAAAGATCTTAGTCTTGTTTTCCCATTTTCTTATTGTGGTTTGATCATTGACTGTTATTTCACGTGTTTATGTGAAATCTTTTTTTATATATTTGGATGTGTAACCGGCTTAGAACGCTTACTTAATTAGTGTAATTTAACTTTATGTTTTTTTTTTGATTAATTGTTGTTAAGCATAGTATACGTGTCTATTCTGAAGATAGTGTATGAAGCACCAAAACATGTCAAATATAAATTTGAAAAAGTATAGTGATCTAATCTTTGATTTGAAAAACCTTGAATTGAAGAAAAGGTTTTGAAGCTTGGAAAAACATTCAACAAAGCTAAGTAAAGTGAAATCGGGCATAAAGTTTTTAAATATATTATTCAAGAAGGACTGCTTCCAACTTTTACGAATATGTATATAAGTTGTAGAGTAAACTATAGGTACACAGTAAATCGAAAAACACACTTACAGTCTCTAATGTGTGGTTTAACCATCATCAGGAGAGAAGAAATAGGGACACCAAGGACACTTGCGAAACGATGGATACAGACCGTTGGAGTCCGCTTGGTGTCCCTATCTCTTCCCTCCTGATGACGGCTAAACCGCAAATTAGAGATTGTGACTATGTTTTTCTATTTACTATGTATCTATTATTTACTCTGAAACGTTTGTTGTCCTTTGTGGATCGTTATCGTTCTCTTGATTATATATATATATATAACAGATCAATAATATATCGACCGTTTGATAGAATAAGTGTGTTATCTAATCGGGATTTGGTCAAATTTTCTAGGTTCAAAAATCAAACTCTCATTGCCATTTTTACGCAATGAGGTACAGAATTCTGCAATTACGTTACAGAAGAGCTAAAATGTGATAGCCTAGGACGATCATTTTTAAGCAATGAGAGTTTGATTTTGAACCTGGAAAATTTGACTGAATCCCGATTTGATAACACATCTATATTATATATATATATATATATTCTATTAAAACCTATGCCTATTTCAATTTTGACGCATTTTCGAATTAAGTTTTCAAATTTTCTTACCTCTGGCTTCCTTATCTCTACCTTATGGAAGCCAGAGGTAAGGAAATTTGAAAAATTAATTCGAAAATGCGTCAAAATTGAAATAGGTTTTAATAGAACATGTATCAATGAAGGCCTGCTCCCAAAATATACGAATATATATATATATATATATAGGTGTATAATAAAATCGGGATTCGGTCAATTTTCCAGGATCAAAATCAAACTCTCAATGCCGACGTTTCGGTTTTATTTAAAACCTTTTTCATAGGCCTACAAACAAAGGATGACAAGAAATCATATATAAACATCAACATATAACTAACATCAAAATGGAATATTACAGTTGTGAAAAAACAAAAATATATATACATGCATGATTTTGATTGGAATGTTCTGGTTGTTCTCTTGTATATTTAAACCAATAACGTTCAATTAAGTTGTTTGGATAACAATTTTTCTGCAACAATGACTTTACCCTTTTCTTATTTTCTTTTAGAAAACATGGACTACTAATTTCAACAACCTTCTAACTAAATTTTGAACACAATTCAATTTTTGGTTTATAGCATGAGAGGAGTGATAGTTCAGTATTCTTCCTGCACTGGTAGGCTTTCTATACCAATCCGTTAAAATAATGCCATTTTCACCTCTTATAACTTTTACATCTAAAAATGGCAGATTTCCATCTTTTTCTATTTCATAGGTAAATTTTAGATGATTATGAAAAGAATTAAACGTATTTAATACATACTCTTCTTCTCCTCTTTCAATAATTAAAAATAAATCGTCTACATATAATTTAATAAATTTCACCTTCGTACCTAATTTATTAATACAGTCTTCTAATAACTCAATCATAACTATACTAGCTGAACCCGTGAACAATTTCACGAGTGTCCATAGATATTCCCCTATCCATTTATTTCTCTATGTACACATTTATCCTCTGAAGGTATTTACCCTTGGTAGTATAAAGTGAAAGTTTGATTTTAGAGCAAATTTCAATATTTAAACTTTTATACATTACATACATAATAGACAATATACAGCAAATAATATACAATATCCATACATGTAGATTATAAACACATAATATATCCACAACATAAAATTTACATTACAGTAGCTATGTACTATTAGTATTGATAGATAATATACAGTATACAATTGATAATAATAACCAAAATACAATTGATAATAACCATTTTAATGATAAGTAATTCATTGTAAACAATGAGCAATATACAGGAGGAATAGAATTCTCTTGGTTATATCACTTCTCTATAAACAATATTTCTTGTAAAGGTTGTTCTTCGAATGCGGCCGTGAGTGTGCTCGTTTTGAGGTACCACTTTAACTCTCACACTGTTCATCGCCTTTGCTCTTGAGAATGCTACGTAGAGTTGGCCATGAGTGAAACAGGGCTGGGGCAAGAATATGCCAACTCTATCGAATGCTTGTCCCTGCGCTTTGTTAATTGTCATGGAATAGGAGAGACGAACAGGAAACTGAATCCGATGTAGAACAAAGGGAATGTTTGCATCACTGGGGTTCAGTCTAATTCTTGGAATTAGAACTCTTGACTGAGAATGATATCCACTGATAATGGATGTTTCGATGCTGTGCTCATGAAGTTGAAGCACTTCCAATCGCGTTCCGTTGCATAAACCTTGTGAAATAGAGAGATTTCTCAGCAACATTATGATTGCTCCTACTTTCAAGTTGAGACGATGAGGAGGCATACCAGATGGAGTAAGAGAGTTGATAAATTTCATGGGATAGTTCTGAGCTTCTTCGATGTTTTCACATGATACAGAGTCTGTGCTCAGGTACGTTTTTACTGGAGCATTCAATTTGCTTAAAACTTCCTCATTCACAGCTAAACACTCGAGATTTTTCGGCGATAAGATTACTCTATTTTTCATTTCCTCTGTTGTGCAGTTGTCGAAAATATCAGAAATCAAAGAATTGCTACATCTGCATGACTCAGGAATATCAACAACATCGGGGGCAACCTCGTCAAGGACACTACGGATAGATCCATTTCCAAGTTCTAACAGCCATTTCGAAAATTCTTGCTCTCATGTTTTGAGTAAGCTTCATATGATAAAAATCGTTCCACATATCCGAGCGTTTGATACAGACATCCAGTACAGCTGTAGGAGGAGCTCTGGGAACAACTGGAAGCACTTATCTAAAATCACCTCCCAGTAAGATTATTTTTCCACCAAATGGACTATTTTTGTTCATTATATCTCTTAAACAGTTGTCTATTGCTTTCAAAGCATAAGAAGGGATCATTGAAGCCTCGTCAATAATGAAAAGTTTCACTTTTCTGAGGAAGTTTGCTTGATCGGAGTTAGGTGGGACATTGCAAACACTGGTTTCGCTCAATGGAACTGGAAGCTTAAATAAGCTGTGGAGTGTTTTGCCGCCTCGGAGAAGCGTTGCTGCAATACCAGTCCAAGCAGATGTACTTGTTTCGATGTTGCTACCAGCGAAGTGATCGCAAATTGTGTTAAAGACAAAAGTTTTCCCGGATCCTCCAGGTGCATCCAAATAAAACAACCTGTTTTCTGTTTGCTCTCCTCTTTCAACTGATTGTACAGAATTGACCACGGCAGTAAACACTTGCTTTTGTTCATTGTTCAGTAGATTGACATTCATCAGATGATTTGTAGCTGCCATACTTTCAGTTCTAGGATATCCACCAACTGGCTCAGGAAGGCCAAAGACGGCGCAATGCACACCATTCTCCTTTAAAATATCATTTATCAAATGTAGAGCAACATTTTCAGCAGTGTTGTTGTCGTTTTGCAATAACAGATCTTCTATCATGTAGTGCTTGTTATCGTTCCACAGCTTCAAAGCATTAACTGGCTGATTAAATGCACAAAGCATTGCAAACATGTTTCGGAGTTGAATTGGCATCTGGTACGCTGCTGCTTCAGTCAAAGTTTCTTGCAGTTCGTTATCAGTTTCCAGGAGACGTAGTCTAATACAGGCATCTTTGAACGTGTCAAGTTGTACTCCATCAACAGTTTTCAAATCATTGAAAGAAGTTGCACCAGGAACATGAAGCAGTAGCAGCCTCAAATGAAACTTCTCTGCGTCTCTCGGACTTGCTGAGTACATCCTGGAAACAATATTGTGAAAACGCATTCGTCGTGTCCATTTTGTAGTCTGTTTATTCAAGACATAGTGTTCAGGGATAGCACAGTAAAGAAGATGTCTTGCATTCTCGTCAGTTTGATTCAGTTTAAACCATGCGGTGAGATGTGTATCTCGCGTTTGCGCTCGTGCAACAGCTTGCTCTTGATCTCCTAGCCTGTAGTAGATTTGATGTTCATCGGGCAAATAAAGAGCCAGACGATATAGCGCATGCGATTGATCGTGCAGTTTATATTCAGATAATCTCCAGAACGCCTCTGGTGCCGACACATATCTGCATGATAAATATTGTTTTATTTCATCGTATTTATTTGCAACTACTTGTTGGTTATTTGCAACATCGTTTCCAACTTCTATCATAGCACAATCATGTCCTTTATACACATATTTGAACAAATACTTCACGCTTTTCACAGAAGAGCAAACTTCAACATTGATGTGTGCACAGTATTTCTGTAGAAGATATTTATTATATGGAACAACAAATCTATTGTCCACTTCATGCGTGCCCACTCGTATTGTTTCTCCGTTATTTCTTCGTTTATACACAGGATATCCTGAAACATTGTTGATGGTCTCTTTCTGGTAATCTTTAGGAAATTTCTTTCCACAGAGTCCGTCCACCATGCAAACTGAATTCGGATTTGATGTCCCACAAGGCCCATGAATCATCAGTGTTCTGACCAGCTCTCTCAACTCAGGCTCTTCTCTTGGAGGAATCTCAGCGGAGACAATGTTATCAATATGTTCCTTCGTTCTGATTTTATCTTCTTCTCTCAGTATTATTAGCATATGACAATGAGGTAGACCTCGCTTTTGGAATTCGATGACGTGTATGTGCGCAATGGGCACACCAAGCACATGTCTTTCTTTGATGTCTCTCATAAGTTGATTCAGATGCATTTTGTAAACACGCGCAACCAAGTCGGGCCTGTTTTGAGCAGTTCCATGCAGTCCAAGGTTTGTCATAATCTCTGGACATTTTGGATTGCATGTATATGTTAAGAAAAGATCTGGCTTCCCGTACTTGCAAACTATGGCCATAGCATCCTGATATGATTGCTGCATATTTCTTGGACTGCCAGTGAATGTTGAGGGCAAAATTACTGGGATTCCAGGATCGTTATTTTCATCATGTCTCGCTAAATGATCAATCAGACCACTGTACATTGCAACTCTCAACTTTGCTTGGTTGTTCGCAATAAAATTTAGACGACAACCTTCAACCTTGACGTAGGCATCTACAACGTATTGCTGGAACAGCTTTGCGGCACGATGAAGGGGACTGAAGCCTTCCCTTATGGCCAAACGATAAGAATAGAATTCCTGCATCGTTACTTTGTTGCGAGTTCTTGTTTGAAGATGTTGTACATGTGGTATGTTGATATGCCATCCTTGTTCGCCATTAGGAAAAAGAAGAGGATAAATCATAGGATCTAAATGGCACGAAATATATGGTATTCGCTCGGCCTGTTGATTCTTGGGATACACAACAATATCACGGTTTATCGGAGGTGCTCCATCATCGCCTATAAAAACCGCAGCCACTTCATCACCTGTAGGATTATTATATCTCCTTGCATCTGGGCCCGCAATAAACTGTAGTGTAACTCTTCTAGGGGAATAATTTTCCGCAACCGCTCTCTCTTGCTCCTCTATCTCAACAGATCTCATGTTTTTAAAGGCTGCTGCATAGGGATTCTTTGTCAATGCAGCACTAACTATTTCAAAAACCGAATCCAAACACCCCTTGTTTTCATTCACATTCGCTCGAATAGCAATAGCTTCAGCTGTATCAATTATGTACAGTTGCCCATATCTTCTTTCTTCACTTTCATTTGGGTGAAGATTGGTGGTATAATGGTAAACCTGTCCCTGTAGTCTGAAGCAATAAGGACCGCGCCCGGGAGGCGGTCTTATAGATGCCCCGAAAGAACCAAACGCATGCGATGAGTTGTAGTTGCGAATGTATTTCCTAAAATTCTTTCCCTCGCGATCATTACTCTCTAGCAACCGCCGAAGAGAAGCAGGATATTCTTGCAAGTCAGGAAGTGACACTTTTCCTTTATGACAACAATTTAGCGGCTCTCTTGCGAATCTCAAAGCTCTACAATGTTGGCATATAACATTCATATTACCAACATCGAAACGGGAAGGTTGTTTTTCATTCACAGCACTCCTATGCTGTTGAACTCTATTTCTCACATACAACAAATGCTCTTCCCTTTCCTGGGGATTCATATCATTTCTTCTTTGTTGTTCTCTATCTCTCATACTTTGCAAATACTCTTCCCTTTCCTGGGGATTCATATCATTTCTTCTTTGTTGTTCTCTATCTCTCATACTTTGCAAATACTCTTCCCTTTCCTGGGGATTCATATCATTTCTTCTTGCTTGCATTTGTTCCCGATTACGCTCGCGAGTTTCTTGTCTCTCTTCTGCTTGCATCCGTTGTCGTCGTCTTCTTTGTCTCTCTCTAGCTGCCTCCCTTTTTTGAAGTTTTCTTTCCATCATTATGTTCAGTTTTTTAACAAAATTTCATTGTTATCGGTTTAGCGTTAAAAAAACATGTTCTGGATTCGTAAAAAGGCATTAAAACTCCTTTTCTTATAAATGTAATTCATACATTTCAAAAAAAAAATTACTGACCTCATACACATATGAAGCACTATTTTAGATATAGAAAATTAAATGATGGGCTGTCATGATGACGTATTCATTTCATAATAAATTATAATGCTGTCAATTATGATGACTTTGATTTGTAGCTGCAATTTAATTGAAGCAATTAGATATGCCCAATTATCAATATTATGACAAAGCGTGACACACGTAGGTAGTTACAAGGGTATTAATCTTTGAAGTAATTAGATGTGCCCAATTATCAATATTATGACAAAGCGTGACACACGTAGGTAGTTACAAGGGTATTAATATATAGATTAGCAAGGATTGGTGAAATTGGAGATCCCATAGGTAGTCCAAATTTTTGTTTATAAATAATATCATCAAAGGTGAAATACCTTGCTTCACATATAAGACCTAGTATGGATAGGAAAACCTTCTTTGACATTCCAACCTGTGATTTTATCTTATTCCATTGCTTATTTACTAAATTGAATGCTAAATCCAAAGGAATGTTAGTGAATAATGGTTGAACATCCAGTGAAATCATAATTACATTATCAGTTAGCACTTGGTTTGACAGTGCTTGTTTGAATTCTGAAGAATTTTTTACGTTCAACTCATTTTTGCTTGTAATATAGCTAAGATATTTTTCCATATATTTAAAAAGTTCGTAAGTTGATAAACTTACTGACAAGTTCGTTTTAAATAAAACCGAAACGTCGGCACTGAGAGTTTGATTTTGATCCTGGAAAATTGACCGAATCCCGATTTTATTATACACCTATTCTATCCAACGGTTGATATATTATTGAATTTGTTATATATATATATATAAACTGTAACCTCAGATTTATATTGCAGTGGTTTTTTTAAGTAAGATTTCTTAGTCGGTGTCAAAGAAAAAAAATGTTGATATAGAAGTCATATGTCACAAAGAAGGCTGGATACCCATAAGTTCTAAACCATGGACCCAGGGTGGTATTCCTTTTAAACTTAAGAGCTGCTATTTTAGTAGTTATTGATGGTGGTATTTCAAAAACCATGGTTATGAAGAAACAAAATGTTTCTCCATAGGGAATGAAGAAACCTATCATTTGTCCAAGCAATCTTACTGCTTGAAAGCTGAAATAGAGTAGGCAAGAAAATTAGAAAGCAAAGGGTATCAGTCACCAAAAACGTCAAAACACCTCATAACTTTCCTCGCCCCACCTTCGTGGCAAATTTTTGAACCCTAACTAGCCACGATTATCTACCATACCATCTAAATCGCATAGGGACTATAGATAACAACTTACGTCTGATTTGTCAAGCAGAATCTTTTGACAGCTCCAACCTAAGGCGTTGCATAAACCTGAGTACTAACAATGAAATACTAAATTATGGTAAAATAACCTACATCTACTGACTTGAACGTTACAGAAGAACTAAAATGTGATAACCTAGGACAAATAAAGTTTTAAATTAAGTTCTAACTTTTATAATTTTTAAATAATATTTCATAATTAAATTTTTCACGTTTATTTAAGTCTTGAAGGATTAGTCTAATTAAATATCTGAATTAAAAATCCAATTAAATGGTATTGGAATAATATCATTAAAGAATCAAGGTATTATCCCAGTAGTAATATCATCAGTAATAATTAGTTTGTTTCAATTCGCTGTAATGCTCTCTAAGGCAACTTTTTATTGATTTAATTTGGGTAAAAACAATACAGCTCATCCGTCTGTAATGATCTATAGTATATAGTAGTATTCCCTTTATTATAATCTATCAAATGGAGTCACCAGTTTCAAATTCACAAGTTTCAGATTCAATCTCAGTCTAAATCCAATCTGACGTCCCATTTTTATCTAAAACTGACTTTTCAGTTATCAACCAATGTTGTTTTTTTCTCATTTAATGTAAATATTAATTCAACATTAATTAAAAATTACAACTTTCTAGAATTTGCAGTTGAGGAGAAAGAAAGTACCTGATAACATATAATGGGCAATTTTTGCATGATGTAATATTTTATAAAAATAATGTAGCTCAACTATGCATCATACGCTATTTGTGGGTGATATATATATTTCATCTGTCACACTTTGCCGTTTGTAGGGCCTTCACTAACTTTTAGATAAACACACACACTCACACGCAAATATCATCATCGTAAAAGACTTAAATAATCTCGATTGGTCTAAAATTAGCTATATTATAACTAATCATATTATTAAATTAATCGACAATGCATGCAATTAACTAAATTTTTAAAAATTGTACTTTTTTTTGACTGACTAATATTCCCTTTTCCAATAATTTTGTTATAAAATTTCCATTTGTTTTAACTTTTGATTTACATTATAACTAATATTTTCAATTTATAAGTAATTATCTAGCGCAGAATGAAAGTATTTAAAGTCAAAAAAGAGTGGTTTGAAAATAGTACAAGTTTTGATGTAGAGTACGATAAAGTATATTTGCCATGTTTTAATATTAGCTATTATTGTACAGTTTTTTACTACACCAAAAAGAAAAGGTATGTTAAATAAATTAAAACTCACAATCAGTGGAACTTGACCGTTTAAATTTTTGATAGACATACACCCTTGCCAGATATTAATAAAACACTACTCAAAACATGTAAATCCGTCAAAATATGTTACTATCTTTTTTTCTTCTTTTAAATATATTATTTGAACTAAATATTACATTCTATGCGTACATAGGTAGTATGTTGACATTTCAAAGTTATAACTATATATCATACATGTTTCTTCTATTAAATAATAATTTAATTTAATTAATTTAAAACTTTTTGAATCTAGAACTTAAATTCTGTATTAGATAATATCTTATACATTTGTAAATTAAAATTCCAAGGCTCTAAAATATTGTAACAGAAAATATTGCTTGAAAAAAGACTACTATTAAAAATTTAATTAAACTGTCAATGAGTTTGATAATATAATTACTTATGATTCTAAGAAGTGCATATTTTTTAATTAGTATTTAAACAAAATAATATGATAAAGTAAAGAAGAATTAATATTTTAATTAATTTAATTAATTAATATGTCAAGAAAATTTTAATTAAATGTGGGAAGCTGGATGTTATACTCGTATGTCCATATAATATTATCTTTGATATTTTAAAACATTTTCTATTTCTTATATACCAAATTAACTCATTTAGAATACTTTAAATTTTTAAAAAAATCTAAAGTCTAATAAATTTTTAAAAAAATTTAAAGTCTAATAAATTTGTTTAGTTGAAGTATGATAATAACAAGGAGAAATACCCGGCGTTGCCCGGGTCTAGAAGTTTTAAGTATAAAATTTGAAATGATCGAAATGAAAATTGGGTTCAATATTATTTTATGCATTTTTGTCTTACGATTCTTCATTCATGATCTACAGTCCCTTGGACGTTTTTTAACATTTTCAGGAGAATAGTGGTACCTAGGCTATGAAAGAAGCATCCTAGAGCAAAAAATCATTATATAACTTTGAGCTCAATTTTTATTTCCAACATTTCATATTTTATGAATTAAGGCCGTAGACGCCATATTTCTTTAAAAAAATGCAAAAACTAAAAATTGGCAAATTTTTGAGGTTTTTGGGCCCTAGGGGGCCTGGGTTAGGCTGCCCCCCAGAGTTTAATAGCCTAAAACCTCCCCAAGACCTATAGAAAGTGCCTTGCAAAAGAATTTTTGAAAAAGGTCCATTGTAGGCCGAATGCATAAGGTACAAACATACATACATACAGAGCCACGAAGAAAATGTATATATAGATTCTGAAACTTGTTAAAAAAATGAAGGTCAAATCTACAATTTGTGAATGAAATTTGTTTGAAAGATAATGTGACACTTGGGACAAAAAAATTGATTTTTGAAAATTGTAATGTGAAACTTGTGACAAAATGTTTAATAGTTGAAATTGTTATGTGAAACTTGTGGCAAAAAATAATTGTTTGGAATTTATAATTTGAAACTTTTAAAAAAAATTTAAGAAACTATTGATAATAGCTAAAGCTTTGTTAAAGTTAATAAGAAACCCATATAAAAATACAATAATTGTCTTTAATATCAATCTGAAAACAATAATAAAATTTCTGGTACCTGGTTGTTTCCAATTGAACAAAGCGTGTGGAAATATTATCATAAAGATTAACCTACCTGCGGCCGCCATTACCAATTAAAGTCAAAATGTAAACAAACAGGTTATACAGCAAACGTTATCTATTATAATAATTTTGGGATATTACATGAACCACAACTCTGATTTTCGATTTTTATTTCCAACATTTCATATTTCATGCATTAAGGCCGTAGACGCCATATTTCTTGACAAAAAATGCAAAAACTCAAAATCGGCAAATTTTTGCCGGGGGCCGGGGTTAGGATGCCCCAAAGAGTTTAATAGCCTAAAACCACCCCAAGACCTATAGAAAGTGCCTTGCAAAAGAATATTTGAAAAAGGTCCATTGTAGGCCGAATCCATAAGGTACAAACAAACATACATACATACATACATACATACATACATACATACATACATACATACATACATACAGAGCCACGAAGAGAATTTATACATAGATGTAAACAAATCCGACAAGTAGGACTCGTTAGAGTCATGTCGAGTTCTGTTTCGAGGTCTTAGGGCAATTTTTGCTTATCCAGTAGTGCCATCTCCTGAAATTGCACAAGAAAATCCTTCAAATTCAATTTTAAGTCATAGTTTTTTCATTTTTAATAAAAACATATCTTTTCTGTTAACCATAACTTCTAAAAAACGTTTCTACTTAATGATAATACTAGTTTTATCCTACAAAGATTCAACTGTATAGATTTCGTAGTTTAAGAGAAAGAAACGGATATTGAAGTCACAAAATAGCCTAAAAAGTGAATTTCCCATGATACACTATCCTTAAAAACTCACACTTCATGTCCGCTATAATTATTATTGTAATAATTTCAATTTTATCCATCATTTATAAGCTGTATCGTGTTAATACACCTTCGGATAGATATCTACCCACATACATAGACATCATTAAAAGGCACTTAAAAATAGACTCAGAGGATTTCAGAACTTTTAAATCCGTCAAAACATTGAACTGGATTTTTTCATGATTGCTGTAGTTTATTTATAAGAAGGAAAAATTAAACTCAGAGGGTCTGAAAAAAGTGCATCTGCTGAAATTTATTTTTCCATGATTACTATACATATAGAAAAGGAAAAATGGACCCATTAATAAAAATAATTTTTTAATTTTATTAATCAACGGAAGTCAATATAAAGAGCTGCTTTAAACTACTATTGTATATATATTTTTTCATTTTATAGAAATAATGATAATCAAGATAGGATATTGTGTGTGATTGATATTTGAATAATTTTGATGATATTTATTTGAATTTTGTAAGCACAATAATAAATTCTTTATGAGATCAACCTTATTCAGGTGATTATTTGGTATCATTCCACAAGTGTGTTGACTGCTCGATAATGAAAGTCAAGTGTCTATGATTCATAAGATATGAGGATATATTATCATATCGTAATAAACCTTTGAACAAGTTCACATGGTTGAATTAATTTAGAATTGATTCTAATAAAATCTATCTTCAGCATGATAGAAAGATGCTGAATGTTACATAAAAAATTTGCTTAATTTATAAAGTCATAATTAGAATCGAACTAAAAACTGGTATAAACATTCTTTAAAATTTACATTAGTTGACTGCGAAGACTTGTCATTTAACCTCTAGGCTACAGTTAAATTTGAGCTAATCCACGTATCATTGGTCTATTCATTGACAGTCGCCTACACCGTGCAGTCATTCGCTTCTATCATAAGTCTCAATTCATATTCTCGTTCATCCACTGCATTAATCACAGCAATATTTTATGATATCAATATTTTTGGTAACAATCTTCATTTTATTTTTCTTAAGTTAATCAATGTTTTCTGTTAATTTTTAATAAGAAATAAGTTTAACAAATTTTATACAATGCTGTAGAGATAACGCAGGGAACTGACAAATTCTTACTTTATGAGTTAAGTTTTATAACATATATAGATCTTTAATAGATAAATGTGTTTTTTTAGAAGACAACCATCGCATTTGTGTTTAAGAGACAAAGGTAGGTCGAAGGGTTGTTGTCTTGGATTAAGGGTGTGATCGATCCCACTTCCCCCTCCAGATTACTGAGAACTCTCCCATCCTTCCCACTATTCCTCCCCACCCATTCATTAATCTGTCTTTATAGCGTAATCAAATGAGTTAATAAGACAACTCTTCATTCATCTGATAAATCATAATTATTTCTACCAATTCATTTGAATACAACATGATAAATGCATTAGTAATTAGTAAATGCATTAAGAAAAAACGTAACACAGGAAGAAAGAGTTAATTAACAATTTTTTATAGAAGCAGTTCATTTAAATATTTGAAATAACGTTTAATATAAATAAATATATATTTTAAAGTTAAAAGAAGTGTAATCTATATAAATAAAAGTAAGTCAGTACACATTCTGAGGTAAAATGGATAAACCAACAAAAGTTTTCACACAAATGAAGTTTTATTCAACGCGTTTCGAACACTTTGTGTTCATCATCAGGAAGACACTATAATACAAATTATATCTAATTAGTTATAAAAATTAGAGTGAAATAATAAAATTCAATTAAGAGAATTCAAGACATACCCAAGGATGTGGTACTGACGGGTTGGTCCAGTGAACACAACTAGTAGGAAACAGATCCGTTGCGAAAGAGTGGGGATAGGCATTTAGGAGATAAGGGACAAAGGCTTCGGGTATGCTCTAAAACCTTTAACTGAAATACAGAAGGCCAGAACCACTAATTTAGAGGAAAGAAACCTTTTTTTTATTTATTTATTTATTTATTTATTTTGTTTATTCTTTGTGATTCTAGGAACAGTTTAAAAAATTTTGGATACCCTGGAATTTGATCATTAAGTCATGGAGAGGCAGAAGGATTATTAATGACGGCCTTGTTTATTTGAAAAGCTTCCAAATTACAAATTTCTTTAAACTTTCTATTTGCATGTAGGATGGTAAGGTTCAAGTTTGGATCAAAGCTGTGATCTTGTGTGACAAGGTGTTTCGCAAAATGTGAAAAAAATTCTTTATTATTTTTATTGTCATTTTTCCTTTGCAAGTATTCATTAAAATGTTCCCGGGTTCTTTTCTCAAAGGAGCACACAGTCATGCCAATGTAAAACATTGACAATTGTTACAGGACAACTTATATACTCCACTCAATGAACTGGGATAAAAACTCGATTTAGGGGTTAACAAGGATTTTAAATTACCATTTGTTTTGTAACTGACTTTAAAATTAAATTTTCTTAATATATTAGCAATTTTTAACGAGGATGTTCCCACATAAGGTAGGGTAATCCAAGAATTTGGAAGGGATTCTAAGCAGTTTTGAGGAAAAATAGTGTTTAAAAGAGTTCTTTCTTTTTTATTTTTTGTTGGTTTATCCATTTTACCTCAGAATGAGTAAATGCCACACAGTTACGGATTGCAGAACTAATGATGATAAGTCAGTATATTGCTTAGAACTGACTCATTTCAAGTTTTCTTTACGTTTCATACATTAGAGAAACCGAACCCACCCTTAAAAAAATTTCTGTCTGTCGGTTTGTCCACAAAATTTTTTCACAAGTAAACTCAGCAACGATAGAACATATCAAGCTGAAACTTTGACAGTAGATTTGTGTATGTCTAACATAAAATATAACCTCTGAATAGATTGAAAATTCAAAAAGAAGTGAAGTTATAAACTTTTAAGCTGTATTTGGCTAACTTCATAGACATGTTCATTTTGAAAATACACAGGTGTACCAAGTAGGTATTATATAGTTGATTTTAATTTCATTTGCATATATGATTATATTGCGTATTTGAGCTTATTGACAAGGTGTTTCCCAGAGTTCAACATGTAATACCTATTCAGAATAAATGACTTTTTGAACGAGCAAGTCTCAACCCTTACTAATGAACAGGCAGGAAAAATAAAAAGCAAGTTCTTACGCTACATCAAGCCGAGGGAAGAACTTATAAGTTGGTAAACAGAGTGATTAGTGATGAGGAAGTAATTCATTATCCAACTAAATTTCTGACTGCTGGACTGCCTTCTCATGTTTAAAAACTTAAAGTAGGAGCACCAATCATGCTGTGATTTAATAGTAGTAACAAATTTCATGTTTCTAAACTTGAGTGCTCTAAAAATGTACAACGGGACACGAATCTCAGTTCGTGCTCTGCACAGATACGCCATAAAGGTGGACATCTAGACTGAGTGTGGTACTGGGGAATCTGTGTGTATACCACGCATAACATTGATCCCGAGCTACTATCCATTCAAACGATTGCAATGTCCCGTCAGCATGTGTTTGATAATGACGGTAACTAAGTCGCAAGGGAAAACTCTATCTACCACAGGAATTGAAGAGAGTGAGACGAAGTTTTTCTCAGATGGTCAACTGTAGTTTGCTTGCTCAAGAGTCAGAGGTTCCATCTCTTTATTCTTCTATGAACTTGAAGGACAGACAGCTAATGTGGTGTATACATGGGCATTTACTTAACACTGTACTAATAATGATATTTTCTACTATTCTATAATTTTTAATGATATTTTGGAATACCATGTATCATCTCTAAATTTTTGATAAAGTACCCGTCAAAGACGTGCACATTGGCTAGTTATTATACATAATAATAATAATAATGTGAACATTATATATAAATTAAAGAAAGACAAAATCTTGACTACTAACGTTAAGTGAATATTATCTAGTCTTTTAAAAAAAAAGAACGAGAAGAAGAACTAATTTCATTTTAGAGTATTTTTACAAGTCGACGTTATTGGTATACATGCGCATGCGAACAACCTTAGTCCGATAAATTTTTTTTGATGAGTAGATTGAATTGAATTTGATAAACATAAAGTACTTGCTGAGGTAAGCAATTAGGGTGGGTAAGCAAAAAAATATACTGGAAGTTGTAATATTATGTGTATAGAGTTCATATTTAATCAAGCATAATTCAATTAAAAAATACGCTTAAGATCAAAGTTTGTTATAATTTTTTTTAAAAAATGTTCAACACTATAGTAACTATATTATTTTTAAAATTTTTATACATTAACGTTTGTATAAAAATTGTATAAATGTAAGGAAAATAAATGTTTTCCGCCAGTACTATCCGTCTCAGAGATACATATCCTCTCTCAAAGAGAGGAAATTCTCTCACTCTCAATAAAAATACAGAATATAATCTTTATTAATTGGATGTTTCTATAAACTGATTGTTCTGATTTAATTTTTTCCGTTTTACTGTAATTTAGTATATTATTAAAAAATATATATAAATTTAAGAAATGAATGAATCATATAAAAATGATGTTACTTGCACTCTATGGTTATCCATTATTATTATGGTGTTTATTTCTTGACTTGATTTCCACATGTATACTGCGATTCATTGGCATAAATTTTATTCACCTTCCCTACTTTGGTGGTTTTTTAACTTCGTCAATACAAGCCTTCTCCTGTATTTCTTATTTTGTTGAAAGGATTTATCCATAAACCTCTTTGAAACCTAATTTTGCTGGTAAAAGTCTATCTGCTTGAATTTTTTTTTTTAAAAATTGCTTTCTATTATAAGAATACATAATAAGCTTATATATGTATATATACATATTTTATTTTTTTTATATACTTTATTTATTTTATAAAACTATTTTTTGTTTTATACGTTTCACCTTTTTATAATAATTTGTTTTTTTTTTATTTTTCACGCTTTAGCACTCTAAATTTTAGTTTTTACTTTATTTTTTCTACTGTATTTTCATTATTTTTTACTTCAGACTTAATTTTTTATTTATGGTGTAATCTTTTCCTTTATTTACTTTCTTTTCTTTCTTTACAACTCACACTCAATCACAACTAACACGTGATACAATCAATGCAGTTCAAACCATAAGGAAAAAGAAAAATAACAGAAATAAATGCTCTGTGACCTTTCAATTTATGTTAGCAGAGAACAAAGTAAAACCAAAGATGGTAACATAAAGGGTACGCAGAAGGTAGGTAACGAAACAGCTAGAACATTCAAGTTAAATATACCTTGATAAAAAAAATACACACTAAAATTAAACAGTGCAAGGTAATCAGTAAGAAAATAAATAATAATAACGAATTAATAAAAAATATATATACGAGTATAATTATTAAAAAATTGCAATTAATTTATATTTTGTTAAATAAGATAAACAATAAAAAATAAATAAACGAAACAAGAATACCAGGACAAGAAAATAAATTAAACAAAGCATTAAGCTACATGATTGGAATCAACAATTTGATCAGTGTTCGATGTCCAAAGACACATTTCAAAGATCACCCACAGGTCTAATTACTTTAACTATGCCTTTAATTAAAGCTTCTCGTCTAAATAGCACATGACTTATATTGATACTTTTGCAAAATTATATTTAATTAGGGCACTTACTACTAAGTTTCTTTCGACATCAGAAGAGCAATCAATTCCTTGAAATATCCTCATTTTATACAATGATGTTTAACTTAACATGTTGAAACAAAGCACTTGACTCTTCTTGTCTCCTAATACAATATTATGATGCTTCACCCAAGTAATCAAACTTTTGTTCGTTTGTCCACAGTATGAAGAATCGCAACCTCCACGTAGAATCCTATAAACATACACTTTCATTTTCTTTCCTTTCACAACTACTGACACGTCTGTTTAATAATTTACTATCACTATTTGTAACCCACAAATTAACAACAACTGACCTATAAGAAATTCTGATAGGTCAGAAATCGGTATAAGAAAATTTAAAGAAGTAATTTACAATTGATTAATGATTGAAATTTTATATTGACTCAGAACATGATTTAACAATTCAGGACACTTATTGACTCGGTAATAGTTACTAATATTTATGGAGAAATTATAAGCAGGTATGACAACTCTCATTCCGTAAGACAGTTAAGTACTGGAGAAGGTCTGATAAGGAAATGTCAGTCAGTTGCCTTTCGTCTTACAAAACTATTTTCTTCCCATTAAAACACTGTCTTTTTATTTCAAACTAAAGCTGCAGATTTTATAAGTCAACTATCGACTCAGTCGTTCATTAAAAGACTTCTATGAATTATACGCTGTTTGATGCTTTCTAATGTTTTTTACCCGTGAGTCAGAGGTCATTTGGTTGAGTAATGAGTAAGTCAATCCGATTTGAATAAACACTACTTTTTAAGCAGATTAAAATTTATGTAACAGTTCTCACACTTTACACCTTGTAGATATGGTACATATATTTTACATTGACATTTGAATTTAGCAATACATTAATTGGTTATTAGCATAATATAAAAGTAAAATTTTAGGCTTATTTTAACAAAGTTCAATCAAAAGGCACTTGTTTATCTTTTAATATTCTGTATACTTTAGCTAATTTATTATCAAAACTATTGTTTCTGATATATATATATATATATATATAATATATATATATATATATATATATATATATATATATTGTTAAATAACGCCCCATATTTGGCTTGTATCTGCTTCTTAAACAATTTCTCCAGTTTCCGGAATTCCTTCCAATAAACTCATGTGACCCTACAATCAAGAAAATCACTACTAAATGTATATTTATTGTGACATTTCTTATATAAGGATATTAAAGGAAAAAAGAACTTTTCTATTTCTTTTACTACGTTTAGTTGTGAATTATTTGGAAAAAATATAAAAGATATTGCCACTAAAAGTAGGAAAAAAATAATGGGTAAAAGTACTACTTTTAGTGTTGATATCTTTCATTATAAGAAACACGTCTGTGTTTTTTGACACAGTTATTGTTCTTGATACAGGTGGGCTTTTATAGTAGTTGACCAGGGTTATCTGGTAATCACTTCTCCGAATAGTGATTTTTATAATAGAATTTACTAATATTTATTTTTTGTTAATCTGTATTAACTTACTGAACTTTTATTAAACAAAGATATACTTTCAATAGTTTATCAAATTTGTTATTTGAATTGTCGTTATTAAAAAAATCCTCATTTGCAATATTACTGTTAAAGTAGAATATTTCCAAATTTGATGCAATCTTACATATTTTGCGGGTTTTTAAAACATTCAGAACGTCCATTCCAGACATTAAGTAGGACGTTGTATAATACGCTTTCTTAAATACTGATATTTTGTGTTCGAACGAGTTAAATGGTTGGATTTTGAGACAATACGAGTTAAAATTCGATAAAGAGTAACACTCAAAGCAAAGAAACACATTTACAAACTCAAATTTTTAGAAAATCCCTGTCTCTTTTCTCCTGAAGTCGGATTTGTAATTCAAATTAAATTAAAAATTTGAATTTGTAAGTGTGTTTCTTGCCCTCTGTTTTACTCTTCTTCGATTTTTAACTCATATATATATATATATATATATATATATATATATATATATATATATATAGCATTTTAATGAAACGGTTCAACGGACTTTTAGATAAAAAAGAGTTGAAACGAATGTGACACAGAGTTAGGAACAGCAATAACTCACTTTTATATTACGACAATCGTTGTCATCAGGAGGCGAATAGTTCGGAAAAGTCACTACCCTGCTTTCTTACAGGATTCTTTGACTCCTGATGACGACGATCGTTGAGTTGTAGAAGTGAGTTATGTTGGTTTCTATCTCTGTGTAACCTTCGTTTTAACTCTTTTAATGGACGAAAAAAGATGTACGAAAAAATTACAACACATCACTTTCCAATAAAAAAACCTCTCTTTTAATAATGAATATTGAAGGAGATATTTATTTTATGAAATTATTTCTCAATAAGCAATAATGAAATATTGTTCTATAGTCTGTCAAGATTTATAATTTCTTAAGGAATCTCTGACAAAGGAATGTTTATAACAGCATGATACCTCGTAAACAACTGAATTTTTACTTTACTATAAGTAAAGTATAGTGATCGTGAAAAAATTCGATCTCGAGATTTTGACGGAATTACATGTTTTGAGGTCCCAGAAGTCGTTTTATGACGTTTTTACGATGATGTCTGTGTGTGTGTGGGTGGGTGGGTGGGTGCGTGTGTTAGCATTGCTTGTTACCACGCTACGGTCCAGAATCTTTGATGGATCAAGTTGATATTTTACACAAAAATGGGCCTCATAAAGACGAAGATCCCTATTGTTTGGGAAGAATTATGCATGATGGGAAAGTCACTTTTTTTGCCAAAAACCGTTTTTTAGAAAACATTTATTTCTCTTAAACTGATAACCCTAGGGTTTTGAAATTTTGACATTATCTTTGAGGTTTCAAATGCAACAAACGAAAAATATATTCAGAGTTTTAAAACAACAGGAAATATTTTTTTTTCAATAAAATGTAAAAATTTTGACTTATAATTCAATCTCAAACCTTATGAGAGCGATACAAACCATACTGTTAGACGGATCACAATGAAACTATGCCTAAAAATAGAACATTATATGGAGAATGAGGTGAGATATTTTTTTCTAAAATTACATTCGCTAAAGGGGCGTTACAGTACGATCTGTGTTTTCAGAAAATGTTTTTTTGCCGCTAAACCGCTCGTTAAAAAATAATGAAAATTTGACCAAAAATAAAACAAGAAATTAGCAATTCATAAAAAAAAATTCATTAAGTTTCAATTACGGGAAAGAGCAATAACGATATAAAAACTCTTTGTTTACCCTAGACTAAGAGATCACCTGCTATACTTGTCGAATTTTTTGTATTTTTTTACATTGTTTACATTGACTTAGAAATTTTTTGAGCGAATCCACTGAGATAAAATTGATGTTTCTAATGGAAAAATGAAAATATATTATTGACTTATAATAGATGTAAGAGGAATAATATTGTGCAGGTAAATGATAACACTCATTAAAAAAAAATTCGTATATATGTTATTTGACAAAGGGGAAGGAAAATGATCTTATTAAATACTAAGAAGCAATAAAATTCCCAGTATATAAACTCTGTTAAAAACAAAAAATGTAAAAGATAATTCAAAATATAAATCTTTCGTTTAGAGATTAATAACTGTAATTATCGTACATCTTTAATTAACAAATCAGCTTAAAACAACATTTTCTTCGCTGTTTAAGATGTTTTTCAGAGAAAAAAAGGGTATTTTAATGTTTTAAATTTGAAAATTTTACATTAATATTCAATGTAGAAGGATGTTAAGTAAACGATGTAAGAAATCCACTGGCTGTTTGAACGAAAGCCATTCTCTTGTAGGAGAATAAATCGTTTCAAGAAATGTTCACTTTGGTTTTTCAAAAATGTTATTACTGCTGTAGTTATACTAATGAAATTATTTGCAAATAATAAATTATTTGTGATGTACAAAAATAAGCTTATAAATTGATATGTCCTTCAATCACTATCTGTACTACCTCACGAATGCAATATGCTAATAATTATATCCCATTTAGATATTTATGTTATGCTTAAATGATACGTTATGTTTTATATACTCAAGAAATTTGACATTAAGTTACTTATAGTAAAGTAGAGTGTAGGCCACTGCAGATTATTTTCTTTTATTATTGAAGTGTATTTTTTGATATATACACAGTTGAAAATACATTTTCAAGTTTCTAGGTATATGATTTTATTCCCCAAGTTTTCCTAATTATTTATTTTTTTTTAGTTCTAATGGTTGATTTAAATATTTTTATTTATTTTACTTATTTTTATTAATTTGTAATTTTAGTTTCTTTATTTGTTTATCCTATTTCCCTCCCTGCATATGTTGCTACAGCTTTTACAGCAACTATAACAAAGGGATTCATGTAGTTTCGCTCCTCAAGCGAATCACATCTCCTGCTCTGATGAAGATGATTCGTAAAAATATCAAAGTGAGTTTTAATAATATAGTGCTTTTTAAGTGTTTCTCTTTACTATATATAGAGACTCCGATGACAATATCGTGACCCTTAGAACCTCTGAAGAGGCACACATCTGGTTACTCGGGACGCGCATTGTACCTGGACTAAACCTTAAAAGATATATATATATATATATTTTTAAATATATATATGTATATCTTTTATATTTTTTTTCTGGTATTTATTTCCTCTCTCCTTCTTTCTTATATTTTTCTATCTGTATTTTCTGTTGCATTTTTATTCCTTGCTTCCAGTTTGTTCTATCCATTATATATTATGTTTTATTTTATTTTTAAAGATACTCATTCTTAACTAGTTTCCCTTTTACATCTTTTTATCTAACCTTACCTTTTATTGATTATTGCAGATATATTTTGTTGCATTTTATTTATTTTCTTTTAAATCTTCTTCAATTCTCTCCGAATCATTTATATTTTCCCAACTGGTATTGCTTATCTGAATTTCTGTTTATATTTTCTCTTACTTCTATTACTTCAAGACCAGGTACGAGGGACAGCACTGGCCATTGCGTCTACAACGTGCTTGGTCTCGCTTTCTCTTTTCTCCTGAAGATAGATTGAACGAAAATTTGAGTTTATAAGTGTGTTTCTTCACTTTGTGTACTATCTATCTTTAATGTTGAACTGTTATTGTGTCCAGTTTGGATCGCCTTTCCGTTTATCAAGTGTATATATATATATATATATATATATATATATATTTCGTTGAACAGCTGACCGTATTTCGCTGATGTCATTTTCTTCACTAGTTTTTCAAGGTTTCTGAATACCTTCTTCTTTCCTTCATCCAAACGTTGGAGAATGTTAATTAAGTTATAACCGACATGTTTCGACTGGCTTCCAGTCATCTTCAGGGTGATTAATTAAACAAAGAAGAAAATTATTAGTCTTTGGAGTTGGTATTAAGACACATTATACAGTATAAGTTTGAAGTAGCTGCTCTTGGGCCTGGTTCTCAAGAGCTACTGACTGAGGTGGGGTGGATGGTGGGGTGGGGGTACTGACAGTTAACGGTTTTTTCATCCAATCGGACGAGTATAGTTTAAGCACTCTCTCGCTACTACCCGTCTGAATAAGTAGCGAGAGAGTGCTTAAACTATACGCGTCCGATTGGATGAAAAAACCGTTAAATGTCAGCACCCCCACCCCACCATCCACCCCACCTCAGTCAGTAGCTCTTGAGAACCAGGCCCAAGAGCAGCTACTTCAAACTTCTACTGTATAATGTGTCTTAATACCAACTCCATAGACTAATAATTTTCTTCTTTGTTTAATTAATCACCCTTAAGATGACTGGAAGCCAGTAGAAACATGTCGGTTATAACTTAATTAACATTCTCCAACGTTTGGATGAAGGAAAGAAGAAGGTATTCAGAAACCTTGAAAAACTAGTGAAGAAAATGACATCAGCGAAATACGGTCAGCTGTTCAACGAAATATGCTTAAAAGAAGGACTGCTTCCAACTTTTACAAACATATATATATATATATATATATATATATATATATATATCCACTCAAAATTCGAAAAACCGATCCAAACTGGACGCAAATCAGTTCAAAAATGAAGAAAAATAACACACAGAGAAAGAGACACACTTACAAACTCAAATTTTCGGATGATCCGTCGTCAGGAGAAAAGAGAATGGGTGACCAAGCACGCCGGAAACACAACGGCAGGAAACCGTCCCGGTAACCGACTGTGCTGCCACGCGCGCCCGGTTCAGGAAGTAATGAAGTAGAGAGGAACAGAAGAAAATTAAAATTAAAATTAAGAAAAGTAGTTCTGGTTGATTGAAGGTAAAAAGAAACAACAGGAAGATAAATGATGTATGAAAAGGAATACCGTAAAAAATACCTAAAAGCATGAAATAGGAAGATAACAGAGTTGGTAAGGCGATGAGAAACAAATGAAAATACAAAGATAAGATCAATTAAAAATAAATGTAATAATACAAAATAAATAAATAATTAAAGCAATTTAAAAAATAAGAATAAAATAAATAAAATAAAATAAAATAATAATAATAAATAAAAAATAAAAAAAAAATATATATATAAATAAATAAATAAATAAAATAAAATAAAGAAAAGTAAAATAAAGATAAAATACATTTATCGCTTAAGGATTGAAGGTAAAAAGAAACAACAGGAAGATAAATGAAGTATGAAAAGGAATACCGTGAAAAATACCTAAAAGCATGAAATAGGAAGATAACTTATTTATTTTATTTATTTATATATATATATATATTTTATTTTTTTTATTTTTTATTTATTATTATTATTATTATTATTATTATTATTATTTTTTTATTTTATTTTATTTATTTTATTCTTATGTTTTAAATTGCTTTAATTATTTATTTATTTTGTATTATTACATTTATTTTTAATTGATCTTATTCTTGTATTTTCAATTGTTTCTCATCGCCTTACCAACTCTGTTATCTTCCTTTTTCATGCTTTTAGGTATTTTTTACGGTATTCCTTTTCATACTTCATTTAGCTTCCTGTTGTTTCTTTTTACCTTCAATCAACCAGAACTGCTTTTCTTAATTTTAATTTTAATTTTCTTCTGTTCCTCTCTACTTCATTACTTCCTGAACCGGGCGCGCGTGGCAGCACAGTCGGTTACCGAGACGGTTTCCTGCCGTTGTGTTTCCGGCGTGCTTGGTCGCCCATTCTCTTTTCTCCTGAAGACGGATTATCCGAAAATTTGAGTTTGTAAGTGTGTCTCTTTCTCTGTGTGTTACTTTTCTTCATTTTTGAACTGATATATATATATATATTTGTATATGATGGCAGCAAATCTTCACGTAAACATGTTTCATTAAAGTACACAGCAGCCTCTGCGTTAACGACTTTTAAGCTGGTCTGCTCCAATATACTTGTAATACAGGAGACTGCGCAACCCTGCCTTCAAATTATATTGGGATGCCAACCACAAAGCTATCAAGGCGCTTAACGATGCACCTAATAAATGGAGCCCCCAAGAATCACACATAATGTAACTTTAACACGTAAAATGTTAGAGGAAAATACAATAATACTACAGCAGAATAGTGATGCTAATAAATTAAGAATACTGGAAGCCCTCTACATAAAAGATTTGAACCCTACTTTAAACGCTCAAATTTGTGAAATGAACATTATCCCGAGTTGTAGGAACTTTGATAATTCCTACAAACTGGTAATGGTTATAAGTCAATTAACTGCGTTGGAAACTAGAACTGATCAATCAGCTGAGCAGTCATGAGAAGCTGAACGTTTGGTTAGACTGACTAGCACAGTCAACGAAACGTATCACGTCTGAAATGACGGATTTTAGTTGATCTGATCCTGCAATCTGAGTGGCTCGTAATTTTAATTTCCACATTCTGATTGGATAGAGTTTTTCTCCATTTTTGTTTTATATATGTGTTCTTTCAATATCACTAACCCGATGATGACTTGTGTAAAAGTCGAAAGCTTGTTCGTGCGCGTTTTAACTTTTGTAAGTACTTGTTTTTTGTCACTGTAATTGTTTTTATTCTCTGTATTTGTTTTTAATTCATTGTAATTGTTGTTGTTTCTTATTTATATTTTGTGTCGTATTAAAAAGTTTTGCCTTTCGTCTGGAAGTTGTGATTTTCTTTTTACATCTGCTCATGCCAAATTAAGATGTCTCTTGGGCAATTAATATGGCTTTTAACACCAGCCCACCGCAAGGTTGTTCGTAAATTGGAGCAGACCAGCTTAAAAGTCGTTAACGCAGAGGCTGCTGTGTACTTTAATGAAACATATATATATATATATATATATATATATATATATATATATATATATATATATATATAAAGAAAATACATTGCATTATCGAAATGTCTGCATTTTAGTTGCTAGTTGGATCCGTGCTGAATTGCATTATGTATTAAGCAATGTTGTAATTCTGTACATAACAATGTTATCTATACATATAATTTATTTACTTATTCCAGGGCGTGAAAGTTGTGAGGTTATGTGCTGTAGAAGAGGTTACACCACGAGACAGGTAGTTCGTACATGGAGGTGTGCTTGCAAGTTCCACTGGTGTTGCTATGTTCACTGCAGAACTTGTGTCCAGACCAGCCAGCTCAGTACCTGCAACTGACATATAAATAATATTCAGTTAACCAATCATTGCCAAGTCCTAAAATTGTTAAGTCGGTTAATCATTATTATGCCCACGTCATTTAATGGTCTCAAATTATGAAATATTTTTGAACTGAGTACACCAATCCTAAATAAAATTCACATTTCATGAATAAATGTAACAAATACAAATAATTAATCATCAATAAAGTAATTTTGTTAACGACTAAGATTGTGGAAAATTAACTACAAAGAAAAAAATAAAGATTGTTTTACTTATAATTTATTTAGAATTGCAGGAGCCATAGCTAACTAATATTACAAATTATTTTTTTTCCTGCTGACAATTGACGTGATAGGTGTATTTGCGTATTTGTATATGACGTAAACAGTAGATAACTGGCTCTGCCTAGACATAATTTATAGTTAAAATGCCTACTACAGTCAAAATTATTTAGGTCTATTATACGAGGTAAACTAGCAATTTTTGTGTTGTTGAATCAGTTTAATTTTTTTTAAAGTGAAACAATCTAATGTAATTACTCACTTAAATTTATAATATTGTACTATATTTTTATTCCAATCTGAAACGAAATGTATGTATTAGAATAGGAGTCATAACATCTAGTCTATTTGCCACCTTAGTTCTCGAACCCAAATTGCATGATGGTCCATAATTATTGGGGGTCTACGTTTGTTTTTCAGTTTTATTTTTTTTTTATAATTAAAATGGTAGAATTACACAATTTTCCCATCATTGCAGTTAATTTTTTTTCATAGCCTAACGTAGCTAATTCAGATAAGGAACGTGTACAGTGTTTATTTTTTATTATATAATTCATATTTTAAAACACCTTTTTCTCAATAACGTAAGTAAATTTTAGATATTTGTTTTAAACAAAAATTATACAATTTTTAATTTTTAAATTCTGTTTCTAAAGAGCGGTTAATAAAATATTCTAGAAAGTAAATTTCTTGAATCATAAATAGTTCAAATGCGGGAAAAGGAGAATCTCATTTATGGTCATGCATCGCTAAAATATAAACATTGAAACTCACAAAAAATTGGTGGTTCAATCATTCAAAACTTTTGTGTTATTACATTGCAAAGTTACATCAACGAATTCACCAAACCTATTACAGTTATTATATTACGAAAGAAAAACCAGTGAATACTCTGTGTTCGAGGAAAACTATTTTTAATTTTCATGTTGTATCACAAGCCACTTAAAACTTTTGTTTTCTAAAAGGATATGAAAACTACTTGAAACAAAAGTACTCTAACCTAGTATAGTTGATGTGAACTTACTTTCTAAACATGACAAGTAGTATTAAACTCACAATATGAGGTATGTAGGTCAAGGTCACGCACATAGCTACTTTCAAGGTTACGCACGGCATACGTTGACCTTGAAAGTAGCTATGTGAGTGGCCTTGACCTATAACACTCGTATTGTGAGTTTTATACTATTATGGTACATAAAAAATATATAGAATTTCTAAAATAAAGCAACAATTTTTTATGAGTGAAAACATTCTTAATAGATATTTATGCTTTATAGATTTATCTACCATGCCTACTCTGAGTAATCAACAATAGGAAGTGCCTAATTTTAATTGTGGATTGGATAGTTCCTAATTGTGGATTGGATTCCGACTAATATTAAATGTTACTCGGATGCAAATATTTCAGACGATGACTATAATATTTATGGTTAGAGCGGATTTAACTCTATTAACTAACAATTCCATCGAAAAGTTGTTCACATCGCTTTTAAAATTAAAATTAAAAGTAGACATTAAAATTGAAAAGTCTAATATAAAAAAGAATCATATCGTGTTTGCGTATCTCACTGTATGATAAATAATTCTGAATCAATAAAAGAACTGCACATCAAACCAGTCTCCCATAATTCGAAATATTTGACACAACATATAACTTGTTTTGTATTGACTTACAGACTACCCAACTGTCGACAGTAAATCTTGCAGATCTTATTCAAAAGCATATTCTATTTGAGTAAGTGCAAACGCACATATTGAAAAGCATATTCTGTTTGAGTAAATATGATTGCACATATTCAAAAGCATATTCTGTTTGGATCAGTACAGATTCCACACATTCAAAACTGTTACAATACTATATTTATTACCGATTATTGTAGTTTTTATTTAATATTTTCAACTTGAACAAATCTAGTAAACAATTTCTTATAATTACAGAAAAAGTTACATATCAGTAAAAAAATCTTGTATAAATATATTTCAACATTTTTGGTACATAAAATTTGATGATTTTCTTTACTGAGTATAGTAAATTATTCTTGTTAACCTAAGATATTAGGGTTAATTTCTCAGTTTTTAGACTTAAGGTTTATTTTGTACGGTTTGTAGATTAACTCAAGAAATGATTAAAAGGAACCTTTGATCAATCAAATTAAACTCTGAATGAGATTGCTGATGAATATTTAGAAGAATAAATTATTGAATTCTATTAATCTATCACTATTACCCATCTATCGTATTATCAGAAGATGCCTATATTTCTTTGAACATTTAAGTTTTGAATGAAAATCATAAACATGGGACTTTTTGAGGAAGAAACAACTTAATTATTAATCTAATTCTTAATAACCTCGTATTCAGTTTGAGTTTCTACTAGAAGGTCAACTTTTATTTAAGGTATTTTATAAAATTCTCAAATAATTTTTGCAGCATAGTTGATTGGTAAGCTGGATTATTTTAATCTTAATTTTAACTGATCTATTTAATTAAATCTTTTATTTAACTGAACATACAAACAGCTAGTAAGATACTGTTGTTGCGAATCATTCATCATGTAAAGGTTAATGTTTAATTGTTTAAAAAACATTTATTATTAATGAATACTAGTGTTTCTAATGTAATTGTTTCTATTTACGACTGATTTTCAGCGAAGCAATGGGTAACTCTGTTTTGATGAGTAGGGACAACGGGTGGTAATAACCCGTTCATAGAGTTCATTTATTCAACTGATGTGTATTCCCTTTTCGTCATGGTAATGTGTATATAAATAGACCATTGTTGTATGGAACACTACAAAAATTAGGAGTGTAATCAATAGACATTATTTACTGATTTACTGTCATGAAGTAAAAGTATGAAATTGATATGTTTTGTGAATAAGTAAACTGTTTTTTAAAATATACATCAACTGTGATATAGGTGTAAGATTTTTAGGCATACTATTTTCAATATATTTTTTATAATTATGTATGCTGATTTAATAAAACATTTAAATAATTTATTTTTTACAGTTCGATCAAATATTTAATCCTTAAGTAGATAGAACAGAAAAGAAAATTCTAGTTTATTGTTTCTCATATACTACTCAGGTAAATGAGTAACCTTAGGAATGCATCCTAATTGATGCATTTAAACTTAATGAAATTAATGTATACTTTTATAAAAGAATAGACATTATACTTTAATTTTACTCTGTTAGTTTTCAAATATACATTTGTTTTAGTCTTTCTATTTTAATTTGCAGAATAACTAAACGAAGGAATTAAAATAAAAATATTTCATAAAACCCTAGTATTCGTAACTATATTCTATATATATTTCCAAATACTGGGAATATCAACTAATCATGTTGAAGTAAAGCTTATTTTATTTAATTTTAACAATTTCCAATATTAAAATTTTATTATACTTAAATGAGTTAATTATTATTATTAATGCTATTATTAGTATGACATTATTGTCTCAATAAACAAAAATTTAAACTAAATTGTTTCTTATCCTGCAAAATTATTAGATAGCTAAACAAGCTCAAAAAGAATAATCTGTAATAAGTTCGTATAAGTTTATTTTTTGATAATAAGTAAAACTATCACTAGAACTTTATAATTATAATTTCAAAAATCAGGGAACAATAAATTAATTTCAAAATTATTTAAATTTGTGTGTCTAGTTTAGGACATTATATTTAAACATTATATATTAAGTTATTCAGACTATTAACAATTTGTTATTACAGAAAAAACTATTTTTATTTTATCATTGAACATTCTTATATAAAAGTTTTTAAAATATATTTATTTGATGTAAATATATAAAATTAATGATAAATAAGGGACTTATGGTTTATTATTGATATTTGGTTAAACAAGTCAGGAGAGACCTCTTTTGTCCAGCTATGGAACTAGTTAGTGTGTTGCAGCCATTGGTAGGTGCACATTTCTCCTCAGCTCGAGACTTAAATGTAACAACTGGCTAGTCACCCTAGAGGGATATAATTAAAAGTGAACGTAGTGAGTATAAGAGGAAATTGTGGTGTAAAGCGAGTGCGTTGGGAGGGAGAAGGGTGGGGGCGGTCGGGAGGCGAGGAGTGTAATGCCGGCGCAGGATTCATTGATCAGTAGGGCAGCGGGGGGAGAGGAGGCCGGAGGCGTCGTCAGGGAGCGATGGGCCGGGGTTAGCGCGTTTCAGTGACCATGCCCTGCCAGCCACCATGTCCAGGGATCCGTACGGAGCGAGTCTAGCGAGCAGCGGCAACCGGTCTCCGAGGAGCGGCCGCCGGCTCGCCGAACTACCAACCGTTGACAGGTCCCCCTCGAGAAACTATCCCCGGGGCTCACCGGTCGGGCGTAAGCCTCGTCCGACACGGTCCGGAAACACCTCGCCCGAACACCATGGAGGCTACCAGCCCATGAGCTGCCCCGGATACTACTGTAGGGATGAGGATCTGGCCAGCCCCGTTGATGACAGGGGCCGGACCATGTCCTCCGGAGCTCACCATCGCTCCAGATCAGCAGGTAGGCCGTCAGCAAATCCCGTCTCCGTCAGATACCAATCGCTCGATAGAGCTGGAGGTGCCGGTGCTGAGGACCGCGAGTTTGTTCCAATCCGAGAGCCAAGAGAACGTTCCTTAGAGCGGGGACCCCAACGAGAGAGACCCGTCTATATGGACGATGATGTATACGGAAGACCAACAAGGCAGTCTCCCTCTTCCCATCTACTCAGGTCCGATCCAGGAACTGGTTATATAGGTGAGTTGCAGTCGCAGAACACTGATTTACAAAGGGAGTTAGCAAACCTCAAGAAAGAGCTAGAATTAACGAACCAGAAGCTCGGTTCTAGCATGCACAGCATCAAAACGTTCTGGAGTCCTGAACTGAAAAAAGAAAGAGCGCTACGGAAAGAAGAATCGGCTAAATACAGTCTTATAAATGATCAACTAAAGCTTCTTAACTCTGAAAATCAGGTTGGTTCCTATTTTAAATTATAAATTTTACTATTTATGAAAATTATGTGCATCTTCCGAGATACTATACTCTTTCATATGTGAAGAACTGTTGATGACTGGATATTTCCTATCTCCATAATGTATTACAACACATTTCAGATAACCAATTTGATGTTACAATGTCCATATTAGGTTTCATTAGGCTCATAATTTTATATTCACAGACAAATATGTACACACGTAGTCACATACATACACACAAAGATATGTACAAATATTATCACAGTCTAGATCATATATATTTTATACAAGATGAATAGAAAACTTGTACTGAGCACAAAAGTACTGAATAATTAGTATAAACATTTTGTTGCGCAAAAATCTTAAATTTATTTTAACATATAACTTTATAATAATCATTGAAAATGGACTCTAAACTATAACATTAATTTTTTTGTTTTACGTGACTGGTATATGATTGAACAGTATCTGTAGATCTAGAAATTAGATGCTGTTTTCATGCTGCTGTATATAGTTCTTTTAACAGCTAGCATTCCAGAGATTTCATAAAGTCTGTTATACTTATTTTAATTTATTTATTAGTTATGCACAATAATAGTTTTTTTATTACAAATAAATTATTTATTTGTTCTATTTTGATAAGTTAGTACTTTAATGATTTTTTTTATATATATTTTGAAGAGTAACATGTTAATAAAACGTCAGAAGGATATTAACAGGATTGGGGATAAGGTAATATAAAAAAAATGATTGTTTTTAAGGTTGAACGTGAATAGGAATGTTAGGCTTGAATGTGGTGTGGGAAATAAAGAAAACAAGAGGTCAGAATGTGTACGGTGGACTCTGGTAGGCGGGGAATGAGGCCTGGTATTGATTCATGCCACCCGACTGCCAACCAGAGCCCACCATCCTTAAACATGCTTCCACCAGCTCTTTTCCTTACTCTAATCCCACGAAACCCCGTAATCTTTCAAGAGTTCCAAGTTATATAATGAAAATCATATGTTGTCTTCATCAAACCAATTTTAATAGTTCTATATTTTACACCTATCTTCTTTAACGATTGTTCATTAAACCTTTCCTAAATTAATATATATATATATATATTTATATTTATGATATAAAATAGTGGCATATTTAAGAATAGTATATATGAACTGTGCAGTTTTGTTAGTATGACATGAGGGTGTGATAATAAATTTTCAGATTCCCTATGTCCACGCCCTCGATAAATCAAGGGTTCTCGGCCCAACTTTTGTCTGTTACAAAAATCTTACTTCATCTCTTAAGCGTTTCTTAAATTTTTTTAAAATAATTTAATATAACTGAGGAGTGAATATAATTAATAATTTTTTTTATAAAAATATTTTGCAGAACAATCTTGAAATATATCTCAATCAAATAAATGCACAGGTTTATGCGTATGCTTATTCATAAGTTAAAATAGGTCAGTATTTACTTAGAAGGGGACACATGAAATACTACCCAAACTCCATATGATATTAACTTCAAGACAAAAATTCAAAGAAAGAATAAAAAAAAAAGAAAAACACATTCAGTCTGCCTCTTTAAAGGTATAAAACTAGCTACATACATAAATATTATTAGTAATATTTTTACCTAGGATTTAATAAAATTTTCTACTCTTTATATTCAAACAACAATTTGAATATAATCATGATATTTTGAAATTTTCATTGACGACTTTTAACTTTAAGAATTTTACTGTTACGTATTGTACAAGAGATTAGTGAATTACTGACTCAAACATGACACTAATACATAAACTAAGAATATAATATCACTAATATTAAGGCTCTATTTTTATCAAGTGATATTACTAAAGAAGGTTTCTATTTTTTATAAATTATAATTATAAAATGTCAAGAAAATTTATTTCGAGAAATGATTTATCTAAATACAGCTATACCATTCAGAGGCAATCTTATTTTTCAATTTCCTTCCGTTAAAAGCAATATCTATACCGTCTTATATATAAAAAAGAAATTAGCAAGATGTGAGTTCATTACACATTTATTCAATTAAATGATTAATTGAAAAAATCAATTAAAAAATTTATTTAAAATATATTATGATGAACAATAAACCATCATAGATTTAAGTTTTGTAAGTTAGTTATAAAGTTTATTTGTTATTAACAGAACCTTTAAAATATAAGAAAAACAATATTTTTCTTTTGTTAATTATACATTTGCTTGGATTTTACCAAATAGAAGTAGAAACCCTTGCATTGTTCAATGGAAAGCTTTTAACTCTTGACATTCTCAAGTTCACAGTAATGCAGTAATTTACAGCTTTTTTAAAAAATATTTTCTTTAAAAATCATAATGAATAAACTCAATGATTCCAGAGTCGAATTTTATGCACGTACTGTTATATATATATATCGATAAATTATTAGAAAAAGGTAGTATATTTTTTTCAAACGTTATGTTTTATTACGTTATATTTATTACCACATTTTGATTTACCACACTTCCAGAATTTACAATCTTCTGACTCATATTTCCAAACTTTTATATTTTCTCATCATTTTCCTAATATTAGAGGCCAATTGAAAAAAAGTATGCATACGAAATATACTATATAATGAGTAAAAGGAAAAAACTGTAGAGACAAATAATGAACAAAGAGAAAAATAAATAAATAGACAATATAGATCTATAAAGTTAAAACAGCCAGCTAGATTAAAATAACTATCGTAAAAAGAAGAAATTAGTCATTTAGATGGAAGTAAAAAGGAAAAAATAAATTCCTAAGAATGTTAACGTCTACCACTTTAAGACGAAGCGAATTATTACACACACAGAAATATACATACACACACACACACATATATATATATATATATATATATAAAAAATTAAAGTTACAACTAGAGAACATAAGAAAAAGGACTAACACTCACGAATCTCGATAATTTCGGCGTCTTGCCGTCTTCAGGAGAGAAGAAACAAAAAGAAAATAAAAAGGAGAAGGAATGAAGCAACGGAGGCGTAAATAAATAATACACAATATATAAATAATACGTAAATATATATACACAATATTTTACATAAACACGTGAAATAACAATCAATGGTTAAACCACAATCAGAAATGGGAAAAAAACCTTAGATCTTTCAACTAAGGTTTTTGACTTTCAGTTGAGCTTTTGTCTCTGACGAAGACCGCTTGCTACGGTTGAAAGATCTTAGGCTGTTTTTTACATTTCTGATTGTGGTTTGATCATTGATAAATATAGTTTAAAAACAATCCAAACTGGGCACAAACAAGTTCAAAAACGAAGAATAGTAACACGCTGAGACGGAAACATACTTACTAACTCAAATTTTCGGGAAAAAATTTGAGTTAGTAAGTGTGTCCCTTTTTCTTTGTGATAATATTCATCATTTGTGAACTTTTTATATATATATATATATATATATATATATATATATGAACTGAAAATAGATATACATAGTTAAGAAAAATAAGTATTGAAATAAATGTACATAAGAAACGAATCTATTTAGTACTGAAAAATAATATAAATGTTATAGCCATTAGATAATTATTATTCACAGAATTAATGTAATGATTACATTTAATATTACCATCGTCAGTACCATGGAGGTTGACGTTAGCAATCAAAAAAAGTATTCTTACCTTCCAAATTTCCCTCTTCATTGGACCGGTTTTGGATCTTGTACATTTTCTTAAATGAAACTTTAACATACAGTTTCATTGTGGAAGGAAGTCAAGATCCAATGGCGGTCCAATGAGAAAAGAAATTTATCTGGTAAGGTGGCACATCCCTATTTAATTATTAAGTATGAAGTCATTATATAATAATAATAATAATAGTAACAATAATGAAGCGTGTACATTGTACAAGTTCTTTGGAGAACTTATGGTCCATCATAGCAAAGTAGTGAAAAAAAGGTAGAAGTTATCTATCGGAAGAACCAGAATGCTGAGACTGTGGTCATCTTTAATTAAAATGTATTTAATAATACACAAATTACACATATTTAATATTCTTAATAAATGTCAATATTAAATAATGGTATAATCGAAATATAAATGAAATATTAATTTCACAATATAGAATATTCAATTAAGTTCTAGCACCTTGTCTAGAATGTAATTAAACAGGTAAATTTGTAATTGATTGCTGAATTCGATTATACCAAACCAAGCTATTTCAGAATTAAATTAATTCTACTTAAAATAAATTATTAAATTAAATTTTTTTATGGCTTTTTTGGCGATCGTAATTTTTTTTCAGGAAAAGTACATCTCTATTTTTCTTTAGTTCTTTTCTTTAAGTTTTACCTTATTACCATTATTATTTAAGCGCTAGTGAATAGAAACTTTCTTTATGGTATATAATAATATTATTAATTTATATAAGATATATAAATTTAGACTTGCAAATCTTTTGTATACTTTAATTGAGAATTCACTAGAATATTTTTAAGAAAATTCTAAATGTTTGTGAACATGAGTAAGAATTACATATTATGAGATGGACATTATTTCTTTTCCTTCATCGTTTCAATATTTTTAGATGCGAAAATAACAAAGAGCAAAACTATTTAGAACGCAAAAGTATCTAAATTGTATTTCCAAGTACTGTTAACACTACAGTTGTCTATGAGTCATTTGCAAATTGAAAAAGAAATTGAATTTCTGAAATATTTACTGAACACATCAAATCTATTTTTCTTTTGAATGGTGTTATTACTGTCTCTTTATTCTAATCGTAAATACACAAAATATTTATTCTATTTTTGTAACTACTATAAACTTAATGAAAATTTTAGGATTAATACCAAACATTTATTGAGATAATTACTCTCAAGCAGCAGAGTTACCAAAACGTTTCTGTTCTCGCTAAGCATGCATGCTTAATTAATATTGGGCAAAAATACTTCAAATTTTTTGTATAATAACCTCAGTAATGACAAAACTAAGTTTACATTGTGAGAACTAATTAATGCAAAAAATACATATTTTTACACCGGAAAAAAGTGTGTTCTAGAAGTGTTATATCAGGTTTGATCCTTGAAATTGGTCGCAACCTTACATGTTTAATACAGTCCGTAAAAGGAATTGCCTGAACAAGATTCATCCATACCAGTTAAAAGCTACCCCTCTAATAAACTGGATATAGAAAAATTTAGAGCTTCTGATGTTTTAATACAGATTGAAACAATCTGTGGTTCACTCTAATTAAACTAGGCGTCAATTAATAACTAAGCCACACTCTCTGATAGAAACAAAAATACTACCAAAAAAATACTAATAAAAGTCTGCAATTTCATTTTAACTTAAAATTTATCTTTGTAATTTTTAATTTACATTTTACATTGTTATTAAGAAGAAATGTGAAAGACCTTTTACCTCTAGTCTGAATGAAATCTAAAAGTTAAAGAAAAAAGCTTTTGCTACCGTCAATATTTGATTAATAATATGAAATGTTGATAAGCATTCACCAACTTGGGATAGTAGTAACGCATTCAACATTCCCTTTCAATTGAGTACTCAACATTGGAGTTTCCAAATATTAATTTTTATCATCACTTATGATATAACATCTTTAAATGAAGCATGTAGGAAATAGTAAAATATTTCACTTTTTAATCCTTATGACTAGTAATTATACAAACATACTTATAATTTGATTTTTTTTTTTTTTTTGGTTGAACAATTATAAACTCTCAATCTCATCATATTAATTTTATTAGGTAAAGCTGTCTTACAAAGTAAATAGCTGTTGTAGTCGTCCGATCTGTTTCACAAGTAGTGCATCCTCAAGTAGGACTATAAAATAATAGCAATCAACAATGGATATAATTCAGCCTTAACAAATACAATTCTAAAAAAAACAGATATAACAGAAAACTAATAAAAGCAAAATCTCTAATATTAATAACAATGACAAAAATAATAATGATGAATACATGCCAATGACAAACATAAGAGAAGTTAGTCAAAAAATTGTAAATGACAATACAATTAATAAAATAAAATTAATAAAAGTCAATACAATTGAAAGGTAGATTTTCAAAAAACAAAAATTAGAAAAAATAAGGAATTAGTAGAACAAAAATATATAAAAAGCTGAGTATATAAACTAAATATAAGGATTATATACATGTATATAGTGCAAACCATAAGTTCATTAAAACTATGATTTGAAGAACACCTTAAAGATCAGATTCATAATTTAAATAAGTAAAAATAAATTAAAAGTAAAAATAAGTATTCTAACCATCTAACAGACACATAAACCTGACCGTATCAAAAATCAATGGATTTATTAAAATCAGGTGTAGAAAGGACAAATATTAAATATAAAAGGGGAAATTTATATAAATATATATATATATATATATATAAGATTTCACATGAACACGTGAAATAACAATCAATGATCAAACCACAATAAGAAATGGGAAAGCAAGACTAAAATCTTTCAACTGTAACAAGCGGTCTTCGTCAGAATCAAAAACCCAACTGAAACACTAGTGCAGAAAGCATCTGGTGAGTGGTTGAAAAGAGTTTATTATAAACACTAGTAACGGTCTTTTCAAACTTGATACTTTCGTTACGAGGGCAATAGTCTCTTCTAAGAGGGTTGACAGCTAGCGGATAGTTTTTTACTCTTTCTTACTGTACTCCTTTGTTTCCCCAAACATCCCTTTCTGGACATTAGTCCTTTCCTGTGCTTTCACCCTTTTAAAATACCACTCTTCCCTCCCACTCTTCTCAACTCCTCACCAGATGTTTTCTGCATCTAGTGTTCAGTTGGGTTTTTGACTCTGACGAAGACCGCTTGTTACGGTTGAAAGATCTTAGTCTTGTTTTCCCATTCTTATTGTGGTTTAACCATTGATTGTTGTTTCACGTGTTTATGTGAAATCTTTTTATTAGTATATATATAGGTGTGTTCTCTAATCGGGGTTCGGTCATATTCCAGGATAAAAAATCAAATTTTTGTTGCCAACGTTTCGGTTTTATTTAAAACCTTTTTCATAGGCCTACAAACAAAGGATAATAAGAAATCACATATCAACATCAAACATATACACAATATGAAAATGGATTCTTACAACTTATGAATATTACAAGCAGAAATATTTCAGAGATATATAAAACAATATTACTTACAAAAGTAAGAATTTTTTAACTAAGAAAATGAAATTTACATTATTTAAAGGAACAACAATATTAACCGGACAAAACCTTCGACTAGACTAATAAGATAACATTACAAATAACCTCAACACTGTTCACTCAAGGGAACTAAATAAATCAAATTTCACTAAAACTCAGCACAACACTCCAGAATAAATATTACTTAAATTAGTAATATCACTTCTATGATTAATCGAACTTAGATCCTTTTTAATATATAACATCTCAAGTGTCTTCCTTCTTTGCTCATCTTTTTCTTTTTCTATTATAGTTGTATCTTCAAAATCGAACGTGTGACCTTCGTTTATGGCATGGCCAGCTAAGGCTGTCGCGTTTCTTTTATTTGTTCTTATCGAATAATTATGTTGGTACAACCTTTCTTTGAGAAAACGACTAGTTTCACCATAGTAACACTTGTCACAATCTTTACATTTGATGGCATAAATGAAGTTACTTTGTAACTCCTTCGGTATTTTTTCTTTCAAATTTGAAAATAAAGATTTATTTTTTCTTTTATTATAAAATGCCAGTGTAACTTCAGGTACGTTTCGTACCTGAAGTTACAGATCACCAGTTTTTAAAGGTTTTTAAAAAAGAAAATTTTAATTTAGCTATAAAATAAAATTAAGGTTACATTGAAGAATATTTAAGTCATTTTAACTTATATTTTAAAAATTCATATGCAAGAATAAAAAATGAATGCTCGAGATATATATTTTTTATCATAAGGAAATTGCTTTAAAAGCACATTAAAAATCTAGCAATATTTTTTAATATTGCTCCTTATTTCAGAATGTCGTATCAAAATGGATAAAGCAACAGTTTAATAAAATTCAATTAGGATTACAGAAGAGTTTGTTTTTCTTGGCCTCTTTCCCTTATTTCTTTCATTGATGCTTCAAATTCAAATATTAGAATTAATGTTTTTACAGGATTTTTATGATATAAGGTATCGGTGTACATTCTCTTCTAGTCAAATAACAGTACACAACTACACACAACAATATATATATATATAACATAATTTTTCTTTTTTATCAAGGTTTGGTCTAGCATCAATAATAAAACGCCTTTAAGCCGACATTTCGTCTATATTTGTAGACATCTGTAGGACTACATCAATACAGAATTTAATATGAAAAGTAATTATATTACATTATTTAATTAATATACATAATTAACTTGGTATTTTTCTATTGTAAGGAAGCAACTAAATAACGGTTTTTGTTCCGCAAATACCAAGGTAATTATGTATATTAATTAAATAATGTAATATGGTTACTTTTCATGTTATTGTAATTAAATTCTATATTAATGTAGCCCTGAAGATGTCTACAAGTATCGACGAAACATCGGCTTTAAGTTGTTGTATTATTGAAGCTAGACCAATCCTCGATAAAAAGAAAAATAGTTTAAATATATGTGTGGAGATAAGGGAAACATTCATATATATATATATATATATATATATATATATATATATATATATATATATACGGTACTGTTTTCTTGACCACAAAATTACTAACAAACACTTTTTCTTCTTCTCGGAATTTGGTCAGGGTAAATATATGGAAACACCTTTTTGCCAACGTTTCGTCTTTATTTTAAGACATCATAAGGGCTATAAACTAACAAAAAAAACAATAAACAATGGATATTTGTCATTTCTACTTTAGAAACATCATAACAAATTGAAAAAACTTACTCAAGGCTAGCTTCTGTTACATTACAACATAACCGTTATGTGCCATTACGTGTGCTGCTCCAAGCGACATATTATTGAAACACTGTTTTTTTTAATACAATCACATATATATATTAGTGTATTTATAAACTGTCAAGACGTCTGACTCTCCATCTCACGACAGGAGCACCAAGGAACTATACAGAAGAGGCACATGGTATTCCCCTGTCTTGGCAGAACCTGGTTGAGGGTACTACCATCCTACATGTTAATAGCGATTTCAATAGACTTAAAATCTTAGAAGCTCTGTACATTAAAGACTTGTTACCTAGTTTAAATGTACAAAGTAATGACTTCAATGTAATTCCTAGTTTTAAGAATATAGATAATTTTTTTAAATTAGTAAGAAAAGAGGGCGATGACCGAGTTAGGTCCATAAGTTTAGTTGAAGGGCCATAAGTTTTTTGTTGACCTGCACTAACCCCTACTCCACCCCCACCACCAACTTTCACTTCGACAGAAAGCAGTTTTCAGTTGGCATTTAAACGCCGAAGTGGTTAGTAATATGTATATTTAGTTAATATAAGTAGTTTAAGAACCTGATGATGACCCATGGGGCCGAAAGCTTGTTATCTTAGTTTAATCTAGTGTAGTGTTTAATTAAATATAGGTATCCCCAGTGAAGTGTTTATTTAGTGTTTCAGCCTTCTGAATGTCGTATGCTACTTTGCTTTGGCAATTATCACCTTCTCAAAAGAAAATTGTAAGTAAAATAGAAGCTATAAGTAGGAAGATCGTGAATGCAGAATCTGCTATCAAATTCAATAATATATATATATATATATATATATATATATATATATATATATATATACATACAAATACAAATAATATAATATATATCTATTATAATATGTATCCACTATAATATATATCTATAATACAATTATAATACATTATTATTTTAAAAATCCATAAAAATATAAACTAGATAACATTGCATCTTTAACTATTTATGATGGAACTATAAGTCCTACTTAAATTGTCTGAATCTGTTTTTCTATTGCAAGTATTATCAGTATTTTTAATATGTATCATTTCTTTGATCAATCTTTTATTGTATGAAGTTTCATAATCTAAAATTGATGCATTCTCAAATTGAAATGTGTGTTGATTTTTAATTGCGTGAGAGGTTAAGGCACAAAACATTTTTTTATTTTTAAAATTTGATTTGTGTAATGCTAATCTATCTTTTAGATATTGTTTGGTTTAACCTATGTATACATTATTACAATTATTGCAAGGAATAGAATATATTATATTGCTTTTAATTAGTTTGTTGATAGGTGATTTGGTGTTCGTAAAAATGCATGTATTTAATTTTTTCTTTACTTTATATGTTATTTTAAAGTTAGCTTCCTTAAGTATTTTTCCAATCTGTTCTGTCAGTCCTTTTACATATGTCACTGATCTATACTGTGGTGAGTTGGTGAGGCAATTATTACTGGAGTGCTGATTTATTTCATTACCTTCTTCAGTGTTTAAGTCCGGTCTTATATTCCTATAAGTGTCTACCTGTGGAGTTATTTCATTATGGTTACTAACTGTTGATCGCATTATTTTATTTATAAATGGTGCGGGTAATTGTTTTGTTTCAATATATTTTTTACTATATTTAAATTTTTCTTTATAAATTGATTGTCACATAAATGAATGGCTCTATATTTCAATGCTAATGCAGTGTTAATTTTGTGTTTTAGAGGGTGGTGGGATAAAAAATTTAGGTATCTATCAGATTTTTGTGGTTTACGCCACCAATCAACAACTAGGCTACCCTCCGGATTTCTGTATACTATTGTATCTAGAAATGGGAGGCTACGATCTTTTTCTAATTCTATGACAAACTTTAATTTTGAATGGAACGAATTGAAATGGTCCAGTACTGTATCAACCGACTCTTGGGGAATTGTTAAGAACAGGTCATCTACATATTTGTAAATGAAAGGCATTGGAAAAGGTATTACATTAATTACTGTATCAAGAAGGTAATACATCACTAAATCTGCCAAGATGGAGGCACATGGACTACCCATTGCTACTCCATTTATAATTCTGTAATGTTCATTGTCATATAGGAAATAACCCTCTGATGTGCATAACCTAATAATGTTTATAAAGTCTATTCTAGTTAATTTGGTGTGTTCTGAAATTTTATTCCATGAGTCTTTCACTATTTTTTCCACCATGTCAATTGGGATGTTAGTGAATAATGAACTAACATCTAATGAGGCTAAAATGTATCCATTTGGTATTATCTGATCTTTAATAGAATTTTTGAAGGTAAATGAATCTTTTACATTGTATTTGCTAGTGCTAATGTGTTGTAAGATATTTGTTATATACTTAGCTAATCTATATGTAGGACTATTTATAAAACTGACTACCGGTCTGAGTGGATAATCCTCTTTATGTGTTTTTACTGTCCCATAAAGTCTGGGCGGTTGACTGTTTTTTATGATAAGTTCCATTTTCGTTTTCAAATCTATTTTCTTTTCTTGGTATAAATCTATTACAAGTTTATTATTTTTAAGCTGCAAAGATGAAGTTGGGTTTCTCTACTTCCTAATTTCATGTATGTGGAGGTGTGAAGAGTTATTATAGATATATATTATAGTGGATACATATTATAATAGATATATATATATATATATATATATATATATATATATATATATGTATGATTGTATTAAAAAAACAGTGTTTCAATAATATGTCGCTTGGAGCAGCACACGTAATGGCACATAACGGTTATGTTGTAATGTAACAGAAGCTAGCCTTGAGTAAGTTTTTTCAATTTATTATGATGTTTCTAAAGTAGAAATGACAAATATCCATTGTTTATTGTTTTTTTTGTTAGTTTATAGCCCTTATGATGTCTTAAAATAAAGACGAAACGTTGGCAAAAAGGTGATTCCATATATTTACCCTGACCAAATTCCGAGAAGAAGAAAAAATGTTATATATATATATATATATATATATATATATATGTTTTGTTGAACGACCTTTGTACTGTGGCATGAATCAATTTCATAGTCCATCTTTCAAGTTTTCTCACCTTTGATTTAAATCTTTCTGGTATTAAATACACCAGTTCTCCAAAAGATTTATTTTTCAATACTGACATGTTTCGGTCTCCTAGACCATCTTCAGAGTTAAACATATTTACAAAAACTTATTCCTACTAATCACAACTATATACACTATACTATACATTTCCTAAATTAACAGGAAATGTATAGTATAGTGTATATAGTTGTGATTAGTAGGAATAAGTTTTTGTAAATATGTTTAACTCTGAAGATGCTCTAGGAGACCGAAACATGTCAGTATTGAAAAATAAATCTTTTGGAGAACTGGTGTATTTAATACCAGAAAGATTTAAATCAAAGGTGAGAAAACTTGAAAGATCGACTATGAAATTGATTCATGCCACAGTACAAAGGTCGTTCAACAAAACATGCATAAAAGAAGGATTGCTCCCTAAATTTACAAATATATATATATATATATATAGTATTAAAGTTTGCAGCAGCTTCTGCGTTGACCAATTTATGGCTGATTTTTTCTAGATTCCTCACTAGTTTACGGTAACTCTCGGGTACGAGACCTCGTTACGGACCCGAGAGTTACCGTAAACTAGTGAGGAATCTAGAAAAAATCAGCCATAAATTGGTCAACGCAGAAGCTGCTGCCAACTTTAATAATACATGTTTGAAAAAAGATCTGCTGCCATCATACACAAATATATATATATATATATATATTGTAAAAGACGAGCCAATCCCTGTTACGTATTACTTTGGGCACTTCTTATTGGTTGTGGGTGTTTATTCGTTGAACACGTTTCTCCTTAGCACACTCCGTCTGCTCGGCCGCCTCAGCCTTCACTCCGGGAGAGGGCTCGCAGTCCCTACTTAATTTTCCAATAGAGTTGGATGAAGGTCTTGGCGTCCTGGCTTGGAAGTGTACCTCGTCGAACTCGGTGTTTACTATGGGCTTAGTGGATTTCATTAGATACTGGTTGTTGGTGTTTTCTGTAAATTCTATTGATGTGGGTGTATGTAGACCTTTTCCCCGTCGGTTTCTTAACACGCTTGGCTGCATCCGCCGTCCTTCCTGGAGAGGGCTCGCAGTCCCTACTTTAATTTCACAGAGGGCAGGAATGGCATAGGCGTCCTCACGCAGAAGAGTTCCTCGTAAGAATCTGGTCCGGGCTATGGGCATTATGATTTGAAGTTGAAGTTGAGTGTGTGTGGCGTTTGTCATTAGACCCCTTTACTGCAGTGTTTTCTTGAAGAATGCGTGGCGCCTTCCTCGTGTCGTTGCGACCGGTTTCGACCGTTCCTCGGTCATTCTCAAGCTGGTGGGTGTAGTTCCTGGCTGGATTGTGCGTTATTATATGTTGAATGCCAGATTAGATATTGTAAAAGACGAGCCAATCCCTGTTACGTATTACTTTGGGCACTTCTTATTGGTTGTGGGTGTTTATTCGTTGAACACGTTTCTCCTTAGCACACTCCGTCTGCTCGGCCGCCTCAGCCTTCACTCCGGGAGAGGGCTCGCAGTCCCTACTTAATTTTCCAATAGAGTTGGATGAAGGTCTTGGCGTCCTGGCTTGGAAGTGTACCTCGTCGAACTCGGTGTTTACTATGGGCTTAGTGGATTTCATTAGATACTGGTTGTTGGTGTTTTCTGTAAATTCTATTGATGTGGGTGTATGTAGACCTTTTCCCCGTCGGTTTCTTAACACGCTTGGCTGCATCCGCCGTCCTTCCTGGAGAGGGCTCGCAGTCCCTACTTTAATTTCACAGAGGGCAGGAATGGCATAGGCGTCCTCACGCAGAAGAGTTCCTCGTAAGAATCTGGTCCGGGCTATGGGCATTATGATTTGAAGTTGAAGTTGAGTGTGTGTGGCGTTTGTCATTAGACCCCTTTACTGCAGTGTTTTCTTGAAGAATGCGTGGCGCCTTCCTCGTGTCGTTGCGACCGGTTTCGACCGTTCCTCGGTCATTCTCAAGCTGGTGGGTGTAGTTCCTGGCTGGATTGTGCGTTATTATATGTTGAATGCCAGATTAGATATTGTAAAAGACGAGCCAATCCCTGTTACGTATTACTTTGGGCACTTCTTATTGGTTGTGGGTGTTTATTCGTTGAACACGTTTCTCCTTAGCACACTCCGTCTGCTCGGCCGCCTCAGCCTTCACTCCGGGAGAGGGCTCGCAGTCCCTACTTAATTTTCCAATAGAGTTGGATGAAGGTCTTGGCGTCCTGGCTTGGAAGTGTACCTCGTCGAACTCGGTGTTTACTATGGGCTTAGTGGATTTCATTAGATACTGGTTGTTGGTGTTTTCTGTAAATTCTATTGATGTGGGTGTATGTAGACCTTTTCCCCGTCGGTTTCTTAACACGCTTGGCTGCATCCGCCGTCCTTCGTGGAGAGGGCTCGCAGTCCCTACTTTAATTTCACAGAGGGCAGGAATGGCGTAGGCGTCCTCACGCAGAAGAGTTCCTCGTAAGAATCTGGTCCGGGCTATGGGCATTATGATTTGAAGTTGAAGTTGAGTGTGTGTGGCGTTTGTCAAGAAATGTAAAGAAAGGCGTTTGTCTTCAAGAAAACACTGCAGTAAAGGGGTCTAATGACAAACGCCACACACACTCAACTTCAACTTCAAATCATAATGCCCATAGCCCGGACCAGATTCTTACGAGGAACTCTTCTGCGTGAGGACGCCTATGCCATTCCTGCCCTCTGTGAAATTAAAGTAGGGACTGCGAGCCCTCTCCAGGAAGGACGGCGGATGCAGCCAAGCGTGTTAAGAAACCGACGGGGAAAAGGTCTACATACACTCACATCAATAGAATTTACAGAAAACACCAACAACCAGTATCTAATGAAATCCACTAAGCCCATAGTAAACACCGAGTTCGACGAGGTACACTTCCAAGCCAGGACGCCAAGACCTTCATCCAACTCTATTGGAAAATTAAGTAGGGACTGCGAGCCCTCTCCCGGAGTGAAGGCTGAGGCGGCCGAGCAGACGGAGTGTGCTAAGGAGAAACGTGTTCAACGAATAAACACCCACAACCAATAAGAAGTGCCCAAAGTAATACGTAACAGGGATTGGCTCGTCTTTTACAATATCTAATCTGGCATTCAACATATAATAACGCACAATCCAGCCAGGAACTACACCCACCAGCTTGAGAATGACCGAGGAACGGTCGAAACCGGTCGCAACGACACGAGGAAGGCGCCACGCATTCTTCAAGAAAACACTGCAGTAAAGGGGTCTAATGACAAACGCCACACACACTCAACTTCAACTTCAAATCATAATGCCCATAGCCCGGACCAGATTCTTACGAGGAACTCTTCTGCGTGAGGACGCCTATGCCATTCCTGCCCTCTGTGAAATTAAAGTAGGGACTGCGAGCCCTCTCCAGGAAGGACGGCGGATGCAGCCAAGCGTGTTAAGAAACCGACGGGGAAAAGGTCTACATACACCCACATCAATAGAATTTACAGAAAACACCAACAACCAGTATCTAATGAAATCCACTAAGCCCATAGTAAACACCGAGTTCGACGAGGTACACTTCCAAGCCAGGACGCCAAGACCTTCATCCAACTCTATTGGAAAATTAAGTAGGGACTGCGAGCCCTCTCCCGGAGTGAAGGCTGAGGCGGCCGAGCAGACGGAGTGTGCTAAGGAGAAACGTGTTCAACGAATAAACACCCACAACCAATAAGAAGTGCCCAAAGTAATACGTAACAGGGATTGGCTCGTCTTTTACAATATCTAATCTGGCATTCAACATATATATATATATATATATATAACAAGATTTCTCATAAATATGTTAAATAACAATCAATGATCAAACCACAATATGAAATGAGGAAAAAAAGGACTAAGATCTTTCAACCGTAACAAGCGGTCTTCCTCAGAGTCAAAAACCCAACTCAGTTGTCTTAAAGGTGTTTTTGACTGAGTTGGGTTTTTGACTCTAACGACCGCTTGTTACGTTTGAATAATCTTAGTCTTTTTTCCCCCCATTTCATATTGTGATTTGATAATTTATATATGTAATTTCTTATTTTCTGTTATTTTTATTTTTCCTTTTTTTAGTTAGTCCTCTCTCTTTAGTTAGTTTATCTTGCGTAAGGTTGTCAGCAGAGGGTTTTTGGTTTGTCAGTTCGTGTCAGTCAGCTGCTTCTACGTCCTTCTGCGTATGTACTTCTACTTGATGACTTCTTAGTAGTGAGTCTTGTATCCCATGTTTATGTTTTCCCTATTCGTTATTGAGTTATTATTCCAGTTGGTTGTATGTGTGTGTGTGTGTGTGCTGGTTTATGTGTAAATTTACTTTTTTTCCCAACATGATTAAAGTCACACTGTTTAATGAATCATAATGAAATTTAAAATATTGACTATTATCGAACATTTGACAATCATATTTTAGGAGATACAAAACATGAAGCGGCTGTTTTTCTCTTAACTTTCTATCATATGCTCTGGACTGTTATTTAGAACTAAGTATTCACATCAAACTTGGTACTTACAATACACATTCGCTTCTGATGCAGGGAACTTTACATAAGACTCAAAAGTCAACTATTATAGCTTTTGATTTAAACTATTACACATAAGGCTGAATGAATGTATATTTGAATCATGTAATGTAAAATGCATAAGAAGAATATATCATATTTGTATTACTTTTTTATTATGAGTAAAATGTATATCATATTTGTTCTTCTTCGCCACACTTCAATTGATTAATTAAAAAACGGTTTATAATATATATATATATATATAATATTTATATTATGTATAACAATTTATTATAATATACAATAAGTTTATTTCCACTAATGTTGAGAAGATGGCAACTCATATTTTTTAATTTTGATTTTAAAAGGGAGTTAGAAATGTAATTTTGTCGTGCTTTAAGACATTAAAATAACTGCTATTTCTGCTATTTCAATACTATTTCAAGTTGGTTATCAACAATCCTGAAAACAAAAACATCTAATAATAAAGTATTCTAATACAAAACTAATGTAGATAAGCGTTTTACTGTCCTCCACCACAATACCCTGAGAATAGATATGTTTTAATATCCATTGATCTTTGTGTTATTCAAACAAAACAGGAAATATTTAATTATTTTAGGAACATAAAAAAGAGAAAGAAATAACATTTTATTTATACTTCGCTGAAGCATGGGAAATTCCGAATAAGATAAGTATACAATAGTATAAAAAAATTACCGAGAATAACAATGAGTTTTAACACAAATCAGTGTATTTATTTATATACATATTAAAAGCATTGAAAGTTGTGCCATGAGTCCGTCTGAAGAAAAGGGACTTACATGTTACGCTCGGCTAAACCCTTATTAAAACTAGGGCTTCAAATCGATTGCACTGTGAAACACGCCATTCCATGCTACGTTAGTTACTGGAATATCAAGAAAATAAAATACCACTTCCATTTTGAGCTTAAACATTGAATTATGAAAACATCATACGTCATCACCTCTTTGTTTAACTATAATATTTATTGCAGCAAATAGAGGCTATTATTAAATAAACATTACTATCTCTATTTTATACTATTGTATACTTATCTTATTCGGAATTTCCCATGCTTCAGCGAAGTATAAATAAAATGTTATTTCTTTCTCTCTTTTATGTTCCTAAAATAATTAAACGTCAACACCAAAGCTTTACTTTATAAAATATTACTTATAAAATATTATAATTTAACTAGATTGTATAATAACTTTGACAATGTGTTTAATGTCCGAGAATAACAATGAGTTTTAACACAAATCAGTGTATTTATTTATATACATATTAAAAGCATTGAAAGTTGTGCCATGAGTCCGTCTGAAGAAAAGGGACTTACATGTTACGCTCGGCTAAACCCTTAGTACAGTTGCGTGTAAATCACTCAAGATATCTTCCTTAAGATGATGAAATATTAATAAAAAATAAAATAAAATAATAAGATGAGTGCATTTACCATTAATGTAATAAATATATAATGGAAAAGGCAAGTCAATTTTTTAATATTATACTGAGATTCCTTTTATTGTACCCATATATTTACCATAAAAGCAGTACAATATTTCTTTTTTTTTCACAATAGTGTTTAATTCACAAACATTTAAAGAATGTTTTTAGATAGGGGTAGCAAATTATTTGACTTTAGGCATTATTATTAGACTCTCGTATTACACACGACTTAATAAGTATTGAATGCATTCTTATTTACTCGTACTTTCTAAGTGTATATGAGGAATTGTTTGTGCATATTTTTATTACTTAAAATAAAAAAAATATGAACTCAGTTATTTAGAGTGAGGGTCGGTGTTCATGAAGGTTATATTTTAACTTGAGAGGATTCCGAGGAGTTCCAGGTCATGAATTATTAGTCATCAGCTAAAGATAAAGAATATTTTATTATCTTAAAAAAATGGAAAATTCCATATGTACGGATGTAGTCAAAAATAAATCACAATCAATTAACGCAATTGATTTATTTTAAAGAGGTTATTACCATTTTCTGATTTGTGCTGCAAATATAATCAACAACTAACATGAAAATAGTTCTTACAATAATAAAAAAAAACTGGAGTGGCCTTCACTTAACATTACTATAAGCAAACATAACATCAAACATCTTGGTTGTATAATGTTTCATTTAGGTATAATATAAATGTCTAAATGGGAGATGGGTATTAGTCTCTCATTCATGGCGATAGTACAGATAGTGATTGATCCATTTATCAATATATATGCTTATTTTTGTATATCACACCACTGATACATATAATATCATTAGTATAACTACTCCAGTAATAACATTTTTGCAAAACGAAAGAGTAGATTTCGTGTTATGAAATAATCTCTTACAGGAGAACATGGATATTGTTCCATCCGCCAGTGGATCTCTAAAGTAGTTTATCTCACCTTCTTCTACATTGACGAATTAAGACAAATTTTTCCATTAAAATGTCAGAAACATGTAAGAAAAAATGGCATCATTTATTATTTTTAAAAAATGTTATTAATTTTAAATTATGTTTCATATTTGGTTACTGGGAATTTTGTAGCATGCTAGTGTTTTCTAAAAAAAATCACTTTTCTTTCTATTTGTCAAAAATCATAAATATAATTTACTCTGAGCGTGTGTTATTTTTTCATGCGTATTGTTCTCTGTTATAAATGTTGCTGTAAATGTATACTGAGGAAAAATGTATTAGTAATTAGCCACTTTTGCATATTCAAATCAAATTCAAAGTCGGCTTTTTAGTATAATCTAAAGGTTTTATAGCTGGAAGCTGAAATTTTTAAAAATAATACATAGGAACTATTAGACTAGAATAGTGGAAAAACTCGATATTTGGTAATAATGCAATGGCTCTTTCTTGAGGAAAGAATTCTTCCCAACACACTGCAATATTAAACTATACAGCACATTATGAGACCCATTTTTGTGTAAAATATCAATTTGATCCATGAAAGATTCTGGACCGTACGTAGCATGGCCACAATCTTTGGATACAATTAATAGCAGTCAAGCAATATTTTAATTAATTCATCTCTGGTGATTAGAAATAATTATTTACTGTTGCAATGTTCATTCCACATGCATTATTTTTAGTGCTTTACTCTTTGAATGCCATTTTTCTTTGAAGTGGTTATTTCGGCTTATTTTTCTTATATATTTAATAGTTTCACAACCAGTAACTGAGATTCTCGTTCAAGTTGCTATACTTCAACATTATATCTACTATAGTATTACTGTAAATATTAGATTTAGAATAGTAAATTACAAGAAATAAAATAATTACGTCACTATAAAGTATTTCAATTCTTTTGAAAATTTGGTCGTACTAGAAAGAACTTAAGAGCATTTTCCTCTCTTTTACTACTTTTAGTAGTGATTTCTTTGATAATAGAGTCATGTATAATATTGTGACACCTGTGCGTACTATAATATGAATGATTCAGAAAAGAATACCATATATATTGCTTTCTGAGGAAGCATATCTCCTGTCCAAGTATTACACAAGTTTCTGACCGCATTGTGTACATTTTTATAAATCTAGGTCATTAAAATTATTTCTTATTAAAAAATGTCATATTCTTTCAAGTAACACCTGAAAATGTTATTGAAATTTTACCTGTGATTATCAGTTCATTTAATTTCATTGCTTAGAAACATTCTATTTTTCTGTAAAATACAAAATAATTAATTCCGCCTGTGAAAAATATGAATTATTGCCAAGTAATTCTAACATTGTGGTAATTTTATTTGGTAGAAAATTTAAATTTTATGCAAACATGAGATGAGTGAAAAACGATAGTTTCCATACTTATAAAATGTGCAATAGAGTACATTTCCAATTGCCTAATGATTGCAACTTTTTTTTTTCTAAGTAAAGGTTGATCATATAATATGGATTTTTATAATTTTGTATCAGAACCATTGAGTTGTACGGTGGTCATAATTCTTCTGCACACACACCAACCCACCCACATCCATACAGGCATCATATAAAAAATGTCAATTACTTCAGGATACCTCAAAAGGAAATTTCGAAATCTCAATCTCGAAATAGTATTCTTTTTTATGTCATTATGATTTACTTTGTAAAAAAAAAGAATGTACATGCGGGATCCAAGTTACATGCAGCACTTGCTAATATTTTTGCTTTTTCATTGTCTGCAATCCCACAGTGGCTCGAGATCCATTGAAATACAATATTCTTGTAAACAGTCAACGGGAGAGAAAAAAAGAAAAAAGCCATGCGCACTACTACGAGACGTTTGGAGACCCAACTCCAACACTAATAGAGACGGTGGTCTCCAACCACCGTTTGGTTTCCTTCTCTTTTCTCTGCTGAAAACTGTTCAAACTAAAAATTGAAAATTGGAGACTGCAAGTGTGTTTTTTTATTTATCTATATATCTTTGTTTATATATATATATATATATATATATATATATATAATATATCAATGATCAAACCACAATCAGAAATGGGAAAACAAGACTAAGATCTTTCAACCGTAACAAGCGGTCTTCGTCAGAGTCAAAAACCCAGTTCAGTTGGGTTTTTGACTCTGACGAAGACCGCTTGTTACGGTTGAAAGATCTTAGTCTTGTTTTCCCATTTCTGATTGTGGTTTGATCATTGATTGTTGTTTCACGTGTTTATGTGAAATCTTTTTATATATATATATATATATTTAAAAAGATTTCACATAAACACGTGAAATAGCAATCAATGATCAAACCACAATAAGAAAATGGGAAAACAAGACTAAGATCTTTCAACTGTAACAAGCGGTCTTCGTCAGAGTCAAAAACCCAACTCAGGTTTTTCCCATTTTCTTATTATGGTTTGATCATTGATATATATTTATATATACTTTAACACATAAGAAAGAACAGATAAAATCACTACAGAAATTACATCGATATTTAGACATCCCTCGTTATCAGCAAGAATAAATATATATATATATATATATTTTGTAAACAGGAAAACGATCCAAAAGGACAACAAAGGTTTCACGGTAAATCACACACATAGAACAAAGGAACAAACACAGTTACTGCCTCTAATTTTTGGGTTGAATCATCATCAGGAAAGTTGAGATAGGGACACCAAGTGCACTTGCGAAGCGATGGTTGGAAACGGTCTCCAACCGTCGCTTAGCAAGTGCGCTTGGTTTACCGTGAAACGTATATATATATATATATATATGATACAAGTAAACAAATTTAAAATAGAAACAGGTAAAATAAAAATAGAAACAAAATTAAATTTGGTCAGTTCTTCAGGTTCAAATTAAACTCTCAGGCCAATGTTTTAATTTTTATTTAAAAACTTTTTGAGAGGCAGAAGTATACAATTTTTAAACAGGAAAACTAAGTATTACATTAGTAATTATTATACTTCGTAAAAATATTTTTAATGTAATACGTAGTTTTTCTGTTTAAAAATTGTATAATTCTGCCTACGAAAAAGATTTATAATAAAAGATAAATAAAAATCGAATAGTTGGCAATGAGAGTTTAATTTGAACCTGAAGAACTGACCATGTCCTGATAAACTTTAATTATATATATATATATATATATATAAATATAAAATTGAATATATATATATGTATATATATATATATATATATATATATTATATACATTATTTTATATCAGTGATCAAACCACAAATGAAATGGGAAAACAAGACTCAGATCTTTCAACCGTAACAAGCGGTCAAACCGTAATGAGTCAAAGACCCAACTGACTCTGAGTCAGAAATCCAAAATAATATATATACATATATATATATATATATTAAATTCAAAACGAAGTAAAGACACAGAAAGACACAGACATAACTCACAATATGTATATATATATATATATATATATATATATGTGTGTGTGTGTGTGTGTGTGTGTGTGTGTGTGTGTGTGTGTGTTTATATTTTATTTTCCTACAAACAGAATATTTAAAATATATATTTAAAAAATAAATTACTGGTATTACTAACATGTAAACTTCTAAAGAAAAACTAAAATTTTATGATTACTTTACATTTTCACATTTTTTTCATACGTTTGTATGAATGACGTGTATTAATGACTGTAGTTAAACTACAGTTGGCCATCTATGAATTTTGAAGAACATTCCAGTGGAGTTTTGTGGTAGCTGCAACTACTGGTCCCATCATAGGAGCAGACTTCTTGGCAAACTATGGATTGGACCCAAAGACAACCTTCCAGGCAAAAATAACCCCATCCCATGCTAATATCATGGGAGTTTACAATCATGGATTGTAGTTTACAATCCTTTAAATTCTATACACCCAAAGTTGCTGAGCTCCCAAAAACCTATCAAAACCTTCTGCAGACCAACCAACACCATGGGATATCAGCACAGTGTCCTGTACAACACTCTATTGTTACGGGAAATTCCTCTCCTACATTTGCAAGAGCTCGACCTTTACCACCAGATAAGTACAAAGCCGCCAAACAAGAATTTGAAGCTTTACTAGAAGCAGGCGTCATCCGACCATCAAAGTCTTTTTGGTGCTCATTGATTGTAGTTTACAATCCTCTAAATTCTATACCACCCAAAGTTGCCGAGCTCCTAAAAACCTATCAAAACCTTCTGCAGACCAACCAACGAAGAAGATTAAACCAAAGAAGAAACCAGGCGAGTGGTGACCATGTGGAGATTACCGTGCTCTCAACATCATAACAGAAGTAGATCGCTATCCCATTCTCCACATCCAGAGCTTCAGCAACAGATTACATGGGAAGAAAGTTTTCAGCAAAATAGATCTCATGAGGGCCTACCATCAAATACCTGTGAAAGAGGAGGACATACCTAAAGACTGCAGTCACAACACTTTTTGGTCTTTTTGAATATTGTTATATGCCTTTTGGCCTACGTAACGCGAGTGCTACCTTCCAAAGGTTTATGGATACAATGTTCAGAGGAACCGACTGCTCTTTCCAGTACATTGACGATATGCTAGTAGAATCAGAGAATGAAGATCAGCACTACAATGATTTAAAGACTGTATTTAGGATCCTGTCTACAAACAATATGAAGATATCCATCGAGAAATGCGAATTTGCCAAAACTAGCATAGAGTTTCTTGGACACCATATTGATGCCTCAGGCATGAGTCCCCAAAGAGAAAAGCAGATGGAATTCAACGAATTCCCCTACCACAAGATGCAAAGGCTATTCGGACTTTCCTCGGAATGGTTGGATTTTACAGACGAATGGTTCCAGGCGTCGCCAATATTGTTATGTCCCTGTCAAAGATCATGCGTCTGCAACCTAAAGCTAAAACCATCAAATGGACTGAACATGGCATAACTGCTTTTCAAAAAATCAAAGACGTACTGTCATCATGCCCAACGTTGTCCTTCATCAAACCAAATTCTAACATATTTGACATAGTTACTGATGCGTCACAGTATGCTATGGGAGCAGCACCCCATCAAGTGGTTGATGGACAAGCACACCCTGTAAAGCTTTTCTCAAAGAAATTTTTTGAGACCCAACCACAGTCCCAATACTCCACATACGACCGTGAACTATTAGCAGCATATGAAGCAGTCATGCACTTCAAACGACAACTTGAAGGACGTGAAGTCACCATCTTCACAGATCATAAGCCTTTGGCGATCTCATTTCACAGCCAGAAGGAAGCCAAAACGGATCGTCAACAATGCTACTAGACTTCTATCTCAGAATACGTTGCAAATATTGAGTACATTAGAGGCCAAGACAGTGTGGTGGCTGACTGCCTTTCTCGGTGTGTTAATGCTGTCTCTGTTGACATATGACCTCTCCTCCATTGCCGAAGCACAAAAACAAGATGCAGAATGCATATCCTACCAATCCAAGCTACAGTCTTACCCCCATCTTGGAAAAACCCTGTGGTGTGATAATTCAATGGTAACTCCCCGCCCATTTCTCCCTAACTCTTGCCGCAAACCAATATTCCACATGCTACATGGCCTATCACACCCAAGTATAAAATCTACGCAACGTCTCACCAAAAGCAGATACTTCTAGCCAGATATGTATCACAATATCAAAAAGTGGAGTCATGAATGTATGCCTCGCCAAGCTTCAAAGATAAACAGGCATACTAAGTCACCTGTGAAATCCATCAGTCCTGCATCCAACCGCTTTAAATCTGTCCATATTGATATTATAGGACCATTGCCCCCATGTACCATACCTGGGAAAACCTTCTCTTCCCCATATAGGTACGTTCTTACCTGTATTGACAGAGCAACGCGTTGAATCGAAGCCATACCCCTTGAAGACATTGAAGCCAAAACTGTTGGGTTTTCAACAAATCCCGATTTGTTGTCCCACTTCATGTTTATACCGATAGAGGCACACAGTTTGAATCAGAGTTGTTCAAAGAGTTAGCATCTGTGGTTGGATTCCATCGTCTTCGCACCACATCGTACCACCCACAGGCTCAAGGCATGATCAAGCGTTGCCATCGGGCACTTAAAACCGCCATCAAGGCACGTAAGGAGAATTGGTTAACGGCCCTACCAGTAGTTCTCTTAGGGATTAGAACTATCCCCAATGACTCAGGCTACTCACCGTTCTCTGCTGTCACAGGCTCTACCCTACTCTGCCCGAAGACCTTAGTGGAGTCCAACAGCTCACCTACTATGTCTGACATGACCAGCCACGTAAAAGAAATATCCAAGCACATGGTAGAAATAGACTTCACTACTATGTCTGCAGGTAGCTCCGCGTATACCCACGTATGGCTCCGACTTGATCGTGTCAGAAAACCTTTGGAGGCACCATATGAAGGCCCATTCCCGGTGGTCAGTAGATCTGAGAAGTTTTTCATGATTCAACGCCCATGTGGTAGAAAGGAAACAGTGTCTGCAGACCGAATTAAACCTGCCATCTTACCGGAATCTTACTTCAAAGAGAAGACTCTCGGCAAGAATAGACGTGCTACACCTAGAGATGACTCCAACATCCTGTTGTCAAGGGAACAACTTGCACAAAATACGGACTGTGATACCAAAAACAACGAACACACTCCTCAAGAGACCCCTGTGTAGCCTAAGCAAACTAGGTCTGGCAGGAAGATTTGTTTTGCTCCAGACCCCAACTATATATATATATAACTGTAAACATTCCACTTAAAAAGGGGGGAAGTGATGTGGCAACCCTGTAGAAAGAGGACTAGGGGAAGGTTTCATGGTTTGGTTAGCAACAGAAGTTGGTTTTTCTTTTTGTTGTGAATTCTCCAGTTGGTTTTCTTTTTGTTGTGAATTCTCCAAAAACTTTTTGTGATCATTATTTCTTTTAAACAATAATAATATTATAGTATAGAATAAATAATTCTCCAAAAGATAATTAAAAAATTTTTAAATATGTGGGACATACAAAAACTTCAAAGATTTAGGCTATTTTATAAATCAGTGCAAAGCTGATACAGTTTGAATAATATTAATCCCATCAATTGTCAACTTAGAAAGGAATTCTTAAAGAACTGTTGAGTAAAAGTTTTAGCGATGCCCTCATACAATACTGTTCATGAAAATAATATAGTTATATTGCATAAATTAAGGGTTGAAAATGAAAAGATAAGAGGCTAGATAGGAAATAAAAGATAGAGAGTGTGAGATTGTGGAAAGGGAGAACAATACGTTTGCAAGAAAGCAAGCCTTTACAGAAAGAAAAGTGAAGAGAGGAAACCTCTGTCAGCAGAACTAATTTTACTCTAGTATCTAGTTTTCAATAGCGCATGTAAGTCGCTGGAAAACCTGCAATATTCCATCAACATATCTCATATTGTCATTCACACTTCTGCAGCTCTTGTTCTTTTGCTGTTGATAAAATAACTCATTTTTTGCTGAACCCATATCTAATTACCCTTTGTTCAAGGCATTTCTTGGGTTGAATAAGAAGTGACAAATCTACTGGACTAATATTTTTTAATATTTGAAAGATAGAAATATTTAATTATATATTTAAGCTTCTACAGTTCAATGAAGTAGGTTTCAGAAAGTTAAATTATATTACCAGAAATTATTCAGGTTTACAACAAAAGTTGTCATCCCAGGATATAAAACAAGTATAAAGGAAACTTTACAAAGAATAGTGGACCTAGTTAACTAGAGAGAAAAAGAAAGTGAAAGAGAAAGAGTAAGACAGAAACTTAACTTAATCAAGTAATCATTTTAAACTGTAAAGTGCATTTGAGACAGGCTACAAGAGAAATTGAACTAGTGGTCTTCTTTGTTTAAGAAAACTGTTTATAATCATATTTTAAACTCATCAGCAACATGATGGAAGTGATTAAGAATTCTGAAAATGGTTTTGCAAGAAGAATTGCATGAAAACAAAGTCGACGAAAACACTTTTGTTTTGACCAAATGGTAAATACAAATACCTAATATGATAATGTTAAATATTTTATAAATATATTTTAAATAAATAGTTTAAAAAAAATATTTTATTGTGATGAAACTCAGAACCTATTTTCATGAATTTATATTTCCTTTAAAACATTTATTAAATTTTGTTTCTCAGCATCAGGATGTATGCTCTATTTCCAAATTTATTGTTTCTTGATAAACCAAATTTATGGACTAATATTTATTTCTTCTTGACTATGAGTAAATTATAGTAGTCTTGAAGAAATATTATTTCTTGATTTTGACGAAATTACATGTTTTGAGTCCATTGTTGAAAATTTTAGATGACATTTTGTCAGTATGAGTGTGCATCAAAAATCTGGAGTGGCCTACACTCAACTTTACTATAAGTAACTTAATATCAAATTTCTTGAGTATATAATATATAACGTCTCATTTAAGCATAATGTAAACATCTAAATGGGATACAATTATTAGTCTTTCATTCCTGAAAGAGTACAGATAGTGATTGAAGGACATATCAATATATAACCTTATTTTTCTACATCACACAGCTGATGAAAATAATTTCATTAGTATAACTACAGCAGTAATAACATTTTTGAAAAACCAAAGTGAACTTTTCTTGATACGAAATACTCTCCTACAAGAGAACATGGCTTTTATTCAAATACCCAGTGGATTTCTTACATCGTTTACTTGACATCCTTCTACATTGAACATTAAAGTAAAATTTTCAAATTTAAAACAGGAAAATACCCTTATTTTCTCTGAAAAACATCATAAACATCGAAGAAAAAATGTTGTTTTAAGATGATTTATAATTAAAGATGTACGATAATTACATTTATTAATCTCTAAACGAAAGATTTCAATTTTGAATTATCTTTTACATTTTCGGTCTTTTATAGAATTACTATACTGAAAATTTTATGGCTTCATAGTATTTAATAAGATCATTTTCCTTCCCCTTTGAAAATATCGTATATACGAATTTTTCCTGAGTGAGTGTTATCACTCACTTTTCCTGCCTTCTGTACTCTGTTATAAGTTTGCTATGAATGTATATTGAGAAAAAATATATTAGTAATTAGCCAGTTTACATACTCAAATCGAAGTCAAAGCCAGCTATTCAATATAATTTAAATCTTTTATAGTTGGGAGCTTTTAATGTTTGAAAATAATAAATATGAACTATTAGACTAGAATTGTAAAAAAAAACTGGATATTTCTCAACAAACATAAGTCCTCTTTCTTGAGGACTACATTCACAATGATAATGTAATTGTAACTGATATTAAGTTTTGCTCAAGAGTGCAATATATAGATTTATTAAAGCATTTTATGAGACAAATCCATCATGCCATGGAAGACAAAGGTAAATTATTTATGTTTATTGGCGGTGATTTTTTTACATGTAACATTATTATTCCTCTTAAATATCGTAAAAGTCAATAAACAATTTAAATTGTTCCTTTATAAATATCAATTTTATCTCAGTGGTTCACTCAAAAACTTTCTAAGTGAATGTAAACAATGCGAAAAAATATAAAAAAATCGACAAGTATAGCAGGTGATCTCTTAGTCTAGTATGAACAAACAGTTTTTATAGCGTTATTGCTCTTTCCCCTAATTGAAACTTCATGATTTTTTTTTTTATGAATTGCTAATTTTTCGTTTCATTTTTGGTCAAATTTTCATTATTTTTTAATGAGCCGTTTAGCTTCAAAAAAACATTTTCTGAAAACAGAAATCGTACGGTAACGCCCCTTTAGAGAATGTAATTTTGAAAAAATATATCTCAACTCATTGTCCACATAATGTTCTATTTTTAGGCGTAGTTTCATTTTGATCCGTCAAACAATATGGCTTGTATCGCTCTCACAAGTTTTGAGATTGAATTATAAGTCAAAAAATTTTTACATTTTATTAAAAAAAAAAATTCCAGTTGTTTTAAAATTCTGAATATATTTTTCGTTTGTTGCATTTATTACCCCATAGATAATATCAAAATTTCAAAACTCTAGGGTTATCAGTTTAGGAGAAATAAATGATTTCTAAAAAACGGTTTTTGGCAAAAAAAGTGACTTTCCGATCATGCATAATTCTTCCCAAACCATAGGAATCTTTTTCTCTATGTGGCCTATTTTTGTGTAAAATATCAACTTCATCCATCAAAGATTCTGGACCGTAGCGTGGTAACAAGCAATGCTAACACACTCACCCACCCACCCACAGACATCATCGAAAAAACTTCATAAAACGACTTGTGGGACCTCAAAACATGTAATTCCCTCAAAATCTCGAGATCGAATTTTTTCACGATCACTATACTTTACTTATAGTAAAGTAAAAAAGTTGTAGGCTCAATAGAGGTTACACCATTTGATGGATCAAATTGATAAAATGTGAACAAAAATATCAAACCAAAAATAGCCCGTATAAAGTAGATAAGCTTTATAGCTTTTTATTAATATTGCTTTATCAAAAAATCAACAACCTATTATGTGTTTTCGCATATTTTTCTCTGCCAAATAAATGTTTTAAAAATTGTAAGTTATCAGTTACAATTATAGTTGTAAATAATGTATTTACAACTATAACATGTATTTTAAAGACATGTATAACATGTCTTTGCCACTAAACATGTATTTTTTATAACTAGCAACAATGTCAGACTTTTCCAATAAAAGAAAAATCAGTTTTACAGAAAATGTAAAAATTTTGACTGATTATTGAATTTAAATGCATGTGAATCAGATGCTGGTCATGTTGGAATTGTGAAATTACAACAGAAGTAGTTATAATCTTTTAACGTGAATAACCTATACAGTTGACCTAAATGGTCCAACCGAATACATACTCGTGACACATCCATATAGCTGATATTGTGAATTCAGAAATATTTTTTGCAATATGTAAATGTTGTATTTGATTTTTAAATAAAATTGGAGTTGTAAAAAAAAAAATTTTACAAGAGAGCAAGCCTTTAAAGAAAGAAAAGGGAAGAGAGGAAACCTCTGTCAGCAGGACTAATTTTACTCTAGTATATAAGAGGCAATTTGTATGATTATAAAAGCAAAACTCAGCTTGGAATAATAGCAGCCTCTTCTGATAGGTGGATTTAATTAAAAGTAACATAGGAACTCTTATATCGTTAAATCAAATGTATTTATTACATTTGATAATTTGAATTTTTTTTAGAAAAATCACGAAGTGCTTCTCATAGTTACTTTGAAATGTGATTTTTTTACCTTTAAAAGACTTAATAGTTTTTACACTATTCAGGTAATTCGCATACTACGTAAATTTCGGTTTATTATTTCTGATAGTATATATTTTTTAGACAAGATATAACAATTGTGGAATAATTATGAATGTTCACGATATATATAATTACAGATTTGAAATACAAAGATGGTATGTCCTGTAATAACAGTATTAAGAAGCTAGATGCATTTTCTGAACTCTAAGAAACTTTTAAATTTAAAAGTGATTTTTGAGACCGTAATGTATAATGACAATGGAAAATATATGTTTCCAAATTGTTATAGATTTACATATTTTGAGGTCCACTAAACCCATTTTTAAGTATGTCTACCAGCTCGTGGTTGGGTGTTTGAGAGAGTTGTAACTAATTTATATGTACCAAAATATGATCTTAATGACATTTGACAAAACATTTAAGCCTATGTCTGATAAAGAACCACATTCGTGTTGAGTAATATTTAATCATTGGAAAGACACGTCTAGTATTTTATTTCTGAATAAAGATTCATGTTAAGTTAATATTGCTTGAGAAAAAGTCTACAAACTTTTAATATTGGATGAGAAAATGTTACGCCAAAAATAACTAATGTACTAAATATAGTCACTTCCAATTATATCTTATAACAATGATTAAACATCATTATAATTGATTAAATTGATAAAGCCACATTAAAAAAAAGAAATAATATAATAATGGGATCAAGAATGAGTTTGATATTATGTTTCCTTATAGTAAAGTCGAGTGTAGACCACTGTAGTTTATTTTCAGAACGTTTTACATATTTTACTAGATTTCAAGATAGAAAGCAGATTTTCTTTTATAAGCATGCATGTATTAAATCAAATTGAGAATGGCTTAAAAGATACAAAATCATGATTTTTTCATAAACACAATATATAATCATTCCATTGACTTCATTTGACTTTTAATATTCATCGTTTTAAATTTGTCTATAGAAGTATTTTCCAAACTGTAGCATAAGTCCATAATGGTCTGATATGTAAATACATTTTTACAGAATTATATCGGCAAAGATAGCTTTATACAGAAGTACTGTTTGTAATCAAGACTTCACAAAACAATACCCTTAATTTGTAATAAGTTTTAGTAAACGAAGAGTCCAATAAAGAAAACAATAAAAGGATTATTTATATTATAGAACTTAAAAGAAACACAATAAACTTGAATAATTAATGGTAATGAACACAACACAATAAATGTCCTTAAAAGTCTCTAATCTGGTAGCAGAACGTGGTTACCAGCTTCTACAAGAAGTAAGTAAAAAAACCTTCCCTGCTTCACTCAGTGTTGCCATTTGCCACAAGTACTACAAAATCTATAATAAATTATCACAAACAAATAAATACCGGTCTCATAAACAGAGAAAAGTGAAAACAAGATTGTAAAGTTTCTAAAAGAGGAAACTTAAACATATCAAATAAACATAATAATAACAACTACAAAGGGAAATCTATACAAATACAGAAAAGTAAATCTATACACTAATACAACTAGTAGATCAATACTTAAAAAGAACCATTCACAAGGTTGCATAGAATAACTATGACAATATTTTCAAGGAAAAACAGGACTAACGGTAAAACAAAGGTATAATGAAAACACTTTATCATTGTTATAAACCATTTAAACAATTGGACAACTTCAAACTTTGTAAACTGTATACAAATATTATAGCATAAACTAAAAGAGAAAAAGTTGCATACACTTATTTCACTCAAAAAGAAATGAGTAGTATATATATACGACAGTTAACAAACCCATAGTACCTCATGAAGATTTAATATTTTTAGAAAACTACCAATAAATAGACTTAGCACGGAGAAAGATCATAAAAAAAACAGAAGATGCAAATATAAATTAAAGTCAACTAGTAAATCAAGGCATGGGTGACATTTTTAAGGAGACACAATCACTTGAGAATATATGTAATGTCTTTATCAGTTGTGATTTAGTGCCTATTTTCAATAAAGATATGTTACACATTATGTTTATTCATCATATTAAATCTTCTACATAGAGGTTCTTCTGCCATGTTAAACATTTATTATGATTTAATAGTTTGTTATTGTGCAAACTTTACACTCACTATTTTTTCTTAATTTTAATTACATAATAGTTATATAGAAGATTCGCTAAATACCTTGCATTTGTTTATTCTTAATCACAATTCATTTTTTTAAACATAAACTTACCTTAACATTGAGTCTATTTTTTACCCAAGTGTCCTTAGCTGTTATACCTTCTCTGGCAAACTTTCTTTAACTACTTCGTAGAGTATATTTTACTTTCAAGTGAATTTCTCTCAGCTTGAAAAGTAACACCATAAGAAAATATGTTCCTGTGGTTAGTCTCAATGTAGAAAAGCATGAATTAGCTGGTGAAATATTGCTTTAGCTGAAACTGTCAAAAAGATCCTGGTCGAAGGATAGCTCAAAATATGAATATTTCTTGCACGTTTCATACCATATTTTGTTACAAAAAAATTGTTGAGCAGAAAAACTGAACAGATCCTGCTTAGCAAGGTAAACCACTTAAACATCTCCAGGCACTAAATCATTACTTTTCTTTTACAATAACAGGAGTTATTCATAGACTTGTAGTTACTGGGTGCTGATCCCTATATTGGTTATTCGAGTGTGGCCTCAGGACCTCATTAATCTTGCACTTACATCCTGCTGCCTCCAGTAACACGTCAATTCCTAAAACAGTATTTCTTTTTGTTTTAACTAATTAATGAAAACATTAATATAAATTAAACTTACTGCTCGAAGAAAATGTCAACAGTAAGTAGTATGCCTAATGCTGAAATTTTACTAATTTAAATTCGTATAGTAGCATTCTACTTTATTTACTTTCATTTTAAAACTTTACTAAACCATTTCAAATCAACCTTTTCTTTAAAAATTATACAAATATCCTTTTTAATTGTTAATGTTTCATATAGAACCCTTATTTAATTTAAAACTTCAAGCGTTATGTAATGTTAAATAATAAAAAAGTATAATTCAAAAAATTATAATTATTTATTTAAAACAATTCAGATATTTGCATAACAATAATTAAATTTAATTATACTTTAGTAAAAAAATTTTTTTTACAATTAGGAATTAAAGAATCGTAAATATGAAAGTTTAGCTAAATTATTATCATATTTAAAAAGTAATTTTATTTAAAATGGAATTAGTTATTAATAAATTCCGTAAATATTTAAACTATTAATATAAATACTTATGGCTTTATGCAATAGACTTAATTTACAATTCATCACTAATGTCTATTAAATTAAAATAATACGAATCACTCTTAAGCTTTAGATATTGCCATCAAATTGGACATACTTATCTGATGCTAAGCTTTCACAACATTTTTTCTTCGTATTCATAAACTTTTAAATACAGATACGTGATCGACACAAGGGATGCAGTTTCGGTACTTTATACTATAGCATTTGTGCGCAGTGCGTACGATACTCACTGCTTTTACACCGCAAAAAGGGCACCGATTATCATATTTGGTTCTCACCAGTTAACGGTTAATCACCGTTAAGGTGCTACATGGTTTGGGGATTAATAGTGGCAGACATTACATCTTTCATACTAGAAGGTTTAGTATGAATACTATTAGTATACTATTAGTAGTATACATACTATTAGTAGGTTTATTAAGTCCGTTGACCTCATAGTCTACCTTTAACGTGAGTGTTTTATAGATTGAACGACGTAACAATTTTTTTCTGTTTTATTGCCCTTATATTGTTATATCTCTTAATAAGTTTTGTTAAAACAATTACCCATAGAAAAATCAGGAAAATGCCAACACTCAACATTATAATAAGTAAACATAATATCAGACTTCTTGAGTACATAATATATAATGTTCCATTTAGGCATAAAATAAATGTCTAAATGGGAAATGTTTATTAGTCTTTCATTCCTCTAGGTAGTACAGATAGTAATTGATCCACTTATTAATATATATACATGTATATTTTTGTATGCTTATAGTATCATTAGTGTAACTGCACCAATAATACCATTTTTGAAAATTGGAACTGCAGATTTCGTGTTACGAAATAATATCTTACAGCAAAACATGGATTTTGTTCCAGTAGCCAGTGGATGGATCTCTCATATGGTTTATCTGACCTCCTTCTACACTTGAAGATTTAAGACAAAGTTTCCCATTTAATACCTAAAAATACTCCTACCTTGTCTGAAAAATGTCAGAAACATGTAACAAAAAATATCGTTTAAAGGAAATGTTAAATTTAAGATGTATGGTAGGATTATTTCATTTACTTTTTTTCAAAGAATACTTTCAATTTTGAATTATGTTTTACAGTTGTGGTCTTTTACAAAATTATTATACTGAGAATTTTATGACATACTAGTGTTTTTAAAAAATCACATTCCTTTCCTTTTCCAAATTCCAATTTACTCTGAGCGAGTTTTATCTTTTTCCTGCTTGCTGTATTCTGTAATAAGGTTGCTGTAAATGAATATTGGAAAAAATATATTAGCAATTAGTCACGTTTACTTAAATTAAATTAAAAATAGACTTTTCAGCGTAATTTAAAACATTATAGCTGGAAGCTTGAAATTTATGAAATAATTGATATGAACTATTAGACTAAAACTGCATATTTCTCAACAGCATATAGGAAAGAGTCCATTCCTCACACTTCAATATTACCCGAAGTTAACATGATTTATAAACCCAAAAAAATTACATCTGAGTTTTGTTCAATAGTGCAACATATAGATTGATTACTGAATTTTGTGAGACAAATCCATCATACCATTGAAAGCATCAGAAATTATATATTTGATTGGCGTTGATTTTTTACATGTACGAATTTTATTCTTTTAAATCTCATATTAAGTTCTTAAATTATTTAAATTTTTCCATTCAATCTCCAAACATTAATTTAATTTTATTGGAATTACTCAAAAAATGTCTAAATCAATGTAAACATTGTAAATTAATGTAAACAAATACGAAAAGAATAGCAAGTAACCATTAGCCCAGGATCAATATTCAGTTGTTATAGTTTTATTGCCCTTTGCCGTCATTGAAATTTCATGATTTTTTTTATAAGTTGTTAATTTTCTGTTAAATTTTTTGGCTTTAACGCCCCTTTGGTTAATGTAATATGGAAAAAAAAATATCTCAGTCATCCTCTTCATAATGTTCTATTTTTAGGTATAGTTTCATTTTGATCAGTTAAACGTTATGGCTTGTATCGCTCTCACAAACTTTCCGAATGAATTACAAATAAAAATGTATACATTTTATTGAAAAAAAAATTCCTGTATTTTTACAATTTTAACAATATTTTTCGTTCATTGCTTTTGTAGCCTCAAAGATTATGGAAACATTTATTTCAAAACTCCAGAATTAGTAGTTTAGGAGAAAAAAAGATGTCGTCTAAAAACAGGTTTTTGGAAAAACAAGTGACTTTCCGTCACACATATTTGCTCTCAAACAATAGGACCCATCGCCACTATGTTCATAGATAATTTGTGTTTAAAATATCAATTTGATCCATTAATGATTCTAGACCTTAGCGAGGCCACAAACTTTGATACATACTCAGCCACACAAACAAACACAGACATCATCGAAAAAAACTTCATAAAACGAATTCTAGGACCTCAAAACATGTAATTCCGTCGAAATCTCGAGATCAAATTTTTTCACGATCACAATACTTTACTTATAGTAAAGTAATAATAACTTTAATAGTGTAGATAAACGGTTTAGTTTCTTGGTAATATTGCCTTACTTGTGCGTCTATTTTTCCCCTATAATAGCATTGTGAATCAAATTTTTGTCACCTAAACTACTATTTCCAGAAAGTTGAAATTAGTAGGGACTGACAAAACACTTTTCTGATAAAAATAAAATTTAAATGATATATTTCATAAAATATAGTTAATAGAAAAATTAACTAGATACCTTTTTGGAAAAGTTACATGAAAAGAACTTCTATTACGATCTATATTGTGATTAAAAATATTTTTCACTTAAATTTTGGCTATGGAATAATAAAATTATTTTTTAGATGTCATTTACTTAATATCTTTATGATATTAAAAAAATCAACAATTTGGAAGCATTTTAAGATCCAATATAATCCTAAAAACACATATTATTAATATCTATCTATTATATATTAACTTATACATATTTCACATTCATATTATTAGTATCACAGAGGTCAGTTAAAACCACGTAGTACTTAGATAACACTGGCATAACTCATACACAGTACATATTAGGAGTTGTTTGGCTTCGGACGTTGGCCATCTTCAAGTAGAACTGGAACATTTTATCAGAAATATACATTCAAAGGATGATTCTTCACTTTTTTATACCTCTGACAGACATATAATACCATGTCGTAAAAAAGGACCCCATTGTTTTTGGGTAATATTAAAGTATGGGAAAGTTAATTTATCTTTATGGAACGAACATGAACTTTTTCTGGCGACTTTTCTGGTGATTTTAGATTAATCTGAAAGATTGTGAGCACGATTGGGTTCACATCCTTTGAAGCATCATAATGCATTTTCAAACTAATTTCCCTTCTTATTGAACTTTATATTTTTTTGGAAAATATCTGGAAAGAAATAGTATTAGAGAAAATTCAATAAATGTCCATCCGATATAAACAAAATAAGTGTGTTTTTGTCAAAAAAATAGATGTTTGATTACTTGCAAAAGATAATATGACACTAAAACTGTTAAACTCAATTAGGATAATCCTTATCTCTCCCACTTATTTATTTGCATTAACTCAGAAGTTTTTTCATAATACTTTTTTTTGGGTTTATGTGACCCCAAAATTAGGTAATTTACTATTTGCCTGTTTCTTTGTCAGATTGCAAATGTACATTTCGTTTTTATACCTGATATTAATATTAAATTCTAAAGTTCAATAATCTAAGTCTTTATGGTTTTGGTGATGAATTGCATCTACAAATTTAATAGATCCGATTTTTTCATTATTTTTGGTTCACACTCTTATTCTTTCTTTCTCGTCATTGGTCACTTTCCACTTTGTATGATTACCTAACTTATGACTTATGTGAATTTTTGGCCTTCTCCTTCAAATCGATACGGTAGATGGTCAGTCATCTTGTACCGAGCAAGAATTACTTTGATTTTGTTCCCTATTGACCAATTTCTAATTATGTTCATAAATCTGTTTCCAATATTACTTAATTCAAATTATGTTTTAGCACCAATTACAACTATAGGCCATTTGCAAACATAGGCAATTCTGCTTCATGTACTACAATTTTTAATATAATTAAAAATTAATTATATTAAAATAGTATTCTACCTTACTACAGGAACTCTGTTTTTGTATAAACTGATGTTAACATCAGACGTAGAATGCAGACCCTGTCTGGAATAGAAAACTCTGAAAACTTTTGTGAGTGTGATGCAATTGCCTTAAAACAGATAATATTTTTGGCAAATACTGAATCTAAAAGAACTGAGAGATGCTTCTCCAAAGACAATTATTAAGTTTATTAAAGGGCTTAAAAATTAAAGTTGTTATAATAACGACATAGGGTTGCACAACAGGATAATTTGGCTGCGATTCACACAAGTGAAAGGACTCTGGGTCTCAGACCAACAATAATAATAATAATACAAAACCTCTGAGAATTTTCCTATTCTTTTTCTATCCTTTGTGTCCATTTTATTGAGTTTCTGGCAAATGATTTTTTTTGTTTTTGAAATATTCTTTTATAGTCAAGGATAGATTTTTTGGCATTTCTTTCTTACTAATCAATATTGAATCCAGTGATGCATCATCAAAATTTCCTGACACATTCACAGATATCAATAATACATGTTCTTGATTTGTCATTATCTTTTGATGCCTTATCTGTACCTTTTCTATATCTGTATCGTAGTATCCTTTGATACTACGTGTTCCTGATTTCCACAGATCTTTTGAATGTCATTAATTTGTCCTTGGTACTAGTATGTGGAGAAAATTTGTATTGTCTTTCTGATAAATTACGATTTTGAATAATCCAAAGTGGAACTTGATTTATTAATATATTTTCAAGAAGTTTTCACGCCATCAAGCTAATGAGTTTGAAATAAGAAACATCATCTTTATGTGCTTCTTCTAGTTTAACAAGCAACAACGTAGTAGCATGCTTCCGTAAATCGATGAGCCAATCTCATTGAAAACATTCACTATATATTGATCTAGAGCTGTGATTCTCAACCTCTTTTTCTCCATGGCACACTTTTAATCATTCAAAAACTTGGTGGCACACTAATAATTAGATAAATTAAAAATATAGTTAATAAACTGTTATACCTATAATACATATAATTTATAGTAATAGCAGACGATAATAATTTTCAATGAATTTAAAGTAAAATATCTCGGTAATTACAAACCGAAATTAGTTCTTCCTTTTCTTTCAAAGTTAATTCATACACCAATGTGTCGCTTATCACAAATGGATTTCGAACTCAATCAAATTTTTTTATTTCTAAATTCGAATAATATTGAACAGTTCTTTGCTTAGTGTCAAATGATCAACAACTGTTTTATGAATTATTTTATGACACTCTTTTGGAACTGATTCAAACTTTTCAAAACTATCTTCTTGTCTAATCCGCTATTTTACTATATGCATCCGTAAAATTTAGTGGAACACCTCAATAATCAGGCGGCACAGAAAATGCCACAGCACAGTGGTTGAATGTCACTGCTCTAGTGCTTAATAAAAACTGCTCAATTACTTTCTGCATTATATTTCTTCGTAAAGCCATCTTTTCCTGGAGTTTTTCTCTCTTAAATTACTAATAATGCGCATTGAATTTCTTTTGGTTTGATACGTATATCATTAATGTCAGAATTGTGGTTAATTTCAATCTTTAATTTTTAATAGAAGTGTCCCAGTTAGATTAACTGAAATGGAACGAGTTCCCATGAAATTTGAAAGTTTATATGCATTTTCGTGATATTGGGAAATTCAATTTTTTGATAATCCGTTAGGCTCCTCGTTTTCTGTTCCTTCAGACCTCTATAGGCGAAAGGATTGAATGTAATAGGCTCAGATCAAGTTATTCCTCCAGATGTACGAAATGGTCTAATCGAAATACATGTATAATCCATTATATATGCATAATCCACATATATATATGATATAATCCACAAAAATTAAAAAACTAATACAGTTGCTACTATAGAGATGTAATACATAATAATAATTATATATTATTATTGTAAGGTAAAAAGCTAATGAAATAGAGTCCACATATAATGTTCTACCTCAGACAATTACCCGTAGTTAATGCCTGAACAAGAACACTACGTGTTCGAAACGCGTTGTTTATACGATTAAATTTTTATATGTGGAGACTATTTCATTAGCTTTTTACCCTACAATGAGTAAATACCACATAATAACTGATTGCACTACCTTAGAATATGTTGTTGTGTTTAATTATTTGTAGTCCATTGCACAGTACATAATAATAATAGTGAAGTAATTATTAATATGTATTATATATTACTTATAAGTTTTTAATATAAGTATGTTATGATAAATAAAATAGTATATATTTTTGAACCAATAGAGTTAGAAAAATATTTTTTTTCCTTATTAGCACACCTAAGTAAAGTCTATTAATAATGAAAAAAATCTGACTCAAAGGTTTAACAAATAATAATAATTTAATTTGACAGATTGTTTGTATTATAAACGCCAGTATATCCATTTAATGATTTCTAATTTGCAGATATAAGCGCCTAATTTCAAGTGAATTGCAATTTGTTAGAATTAAACTATAAATAAAAACCAACATAATAAACCATAAAAAACTATTAGATCATAGATTGGCTTTTGAAACTACTTGAATCAGGCCACTTCAAAATTTATGTACACACATACACATATTTATGTGTATGCAATACACAGTTATGTACACATAATAGATGTGCGTTGTCTAATAACGTCGTATACATGATTTAAAATACAATTTGCACTCTTTTAGACCACTTTAACAGCCTGTAAACTTCTAATAAACAAAATAGGTTTAGCTAATTAAGATTTACGCTCTTTGAGAAAAACTTTCAAAATCACATCTACTTCTAAATCTGTAAGAGTTGCAAGCAATAAAAACGTACACAATTCATGGGGAAATATTTTGATTAAAATACTTCATAAAGAATTGAGTTCAGTAAAAATCTGATAACACCTAATGGAGTATAACATTAAACTCTAAACGTATATTTAAAACAGGTTTCTTTGTAGCCCTCATTTGAGGACTCAAATTTTCAAAAAAAACAGTAAAAATCTAAAACTCGCGTCTACCATTTGCATACAATTATTTTTCACTTGCCAGTAATGGAGGTATTTTACGATGCCAGTTTTTTTCTTAATTTCAGATCTGATAATGCAATTAGTCTATTGGTAAAATTCAGAACTAAATTTAATTAATAGTAACTTTTAAAAACGATTCTTTTTTTAATTGATTAGTACAATCATGACGTCACAACCTTTCCTTTTTTTGATTTGACATGTTAATTCTAACAAATACATATTCACTTACTGTTTAGTGTAGACACTACTATGACAGGGATGAACAGTATTTTAAACAAAAAACTGTCAAATTATTATTTCCTTTTTCCTTTGCTCACCTACGGTGATAGACTAATAAAACTAGGTTATTAGTTTATAGTGTCGTCTCACAACGGATTTTGTTAGTTATTTATTTAAAAAGATAGCGGTAACGAAGAAAATATATTTTTAACCTTGTTGGATTTACTTGGTTTGGGGCTCCTTGAATCCAGTTCTGAAGATATTCGACTGTATGTGACTGGGAGGATAGTATCAAAAATTTTGTAAACCCTGACAAAATTTGAATGAAATTTGGCGATCTGTGTAGTTGGTAGTTCTTGGTGTAGCGAACCACTTTATAGTTTGTATAATATTCTGTTTATAAACGGTGCATTATGGTACATTATGTAAAATGGATACATTTTTACTCATTCTAACAGTAATTCTAGAAAGGTAAAATTTCGTGTAAAGTATTACCTCACTATGAATATTGCTTGATCAAAATGTTATGAATCAAAACATTGGAGAGGAAATATTTTGCCAAAAAGAACAACTATTAAGTTCAACCATTAGTTACTATTTAGATTGTGCTAGTACCATGATACGTTATTTTTTTGGATGGTAAAATTGTGACAACAGTCTTAAAATAAATGAAATCAATAAATTCATTATGAATGCGTTTAATATTATCTTGACTAAGGAGTTCGATAACATGTTTTTTTTTCGATATCCAATTAGAGATAATCAAGAAATTAAACAGATTTTCATTGAGCTTATTAATACATTTACATTTCAGGTTGTCAGTTGGTTACTCAAAAAAATAGTAATTGTGATAAAAAAAATATTTGTTGATATCTTGATGGATTTACTTGATTTGAGGTTCTCTGAATCCATATTTGATGCTTTCCTCCTGCATGTTACAGGGTGGGTCTTCATCAAAAATTTAGTAAACATTCTATAACTCCCACCACTTGATAGGTCTCAACAGATTTGACAAACCAATAAATCTTGTGGCAAAAAAGGTTTGTATATTTGTGTAATTTTAAAATTTCATGAATATAGAATATTGAAAGAAGAAATATTATTTCTTTATGCAATGAAGAACAACCATTAAGTTCCGCCTCTAGGAACTTGTCCAATTGTAAGATTTTCGTTATACTCTCAATGAGTTTGTTCTTATTTTTACCATAGAGTTAGATAATGTTTCAACAATAGCCAGATTAAAATAAATAAATAAATTAAACTAATTGCCAATGAGCTTAATAATATGTTTAATTTATCATATTTCAGAGTATACTGCAGATTTTTACTTTACCATAAGTAAAATATAGTGATTGTGAAAAAATTCGATTTCAAAACTTTCTCAGAACTATGTGTTTTGAGGTCCCAAAGTCGTTTAAGAGAAGTTTTTTTGATGGTGTGTGTGTGTGTGTGTGTGTGTGTGTGTGTGTGTGTGTGTACGTGGGTGGGTGGTTAGTGAGTATGTATCCAAAGTTTGTGACCACGCTACGGTCCAGTATCATTGATGGATCAAATTGATATTTTACACAACAATAATGGGAAAGTCCCATCATTTCCCCCCTAAATTACTAATTCTAGAATCTTGAGATGTTAGCATTACAATTACTTGTAGCTTTTGTTACTTTCCAGCTACAAAAGTAATAAGCGAAAAAATCATCAGATTTTAAAAACAACACACAATATTTTTTTTTAATAAAATGTTGAATTAAAATTCAATCTGAAAGCTTGTGAGAGCGATACAAGTCATAGTGTTTGACGAATCAAAATGAAATTATACCTAAAAATCGAACTTTATGTGGAGGATGAGTTGAGATAATTTTTTCCAAAATTACATTAATCAAAGGGGCATAGAGTATATTTTCTGTTTTCAGAAAAAAAATTTTGAGGCTAAACAGCTGATTAAAAAACATTGAATTTTGCCAAAACAATAAGAAAGAATTAACAATTTATAAAAAAGAAGTCGTGAAGTTTCCTTTGCTGCAAAGAGCAATAAAGCTATAAAAATTGAATATTTATCCTGGACTAACGATGTACTTGCTACACTTGTATTTCTTTATATTTAATTACATTGACTTAGAAAATTTTTGAGTGAATACACTAAAATTAAATTGATGTTTAGAGATTTAAAAAAAAATTAAATAATTTAAGAACTATATATGAGATGTATAAAAATAAAATTCTTACATGTAAAAAATCAAAGTAAATGAAGCATATAATTTCTGATGCTTTCCATTGTATGATGGATTCGTCTCACAAAATGCTCTAATAAATCTTTAATTTGCACCCTTGAGCAAAAAATTAATATCAGATGTACATTTTTTGTGTTTTTGAATCAAGGTATCTTTGCGTAATACTGAAATGTGACGAATGAAGAAAAGTAATTTTTTAGAAAATTCCCAGTATAATAATTGTATAAACTTAATTCAATATTGAAAACATTCTTTGAAAAATAATAAATGAAATAATCCTACATCTTAAATTAAACATTATATTAAATACGACATTCTTTCTTACATGTTTCTGATATTTTTCAGAAAAAATACTAGTATTCTCAAGTTTTAAATGGGTAACTTTGTCTTAAATCTTCAATGTAGAAGAAGGACAGATAAAATATGTATTAAAACTCCTGTAAATAGTATAAAGTTCTCCTGTAGCAGATTATTTCTTAAAATGAAATCTGCACTTTTGCTTTTCAAAAATGTTGTTACTTTTGTAATTATACTAATGAAATTATAGCATCTTTGGTGTGATGTACCAAAAATAAGCAGATATATTGATAAGTGGACCAATCACTAACTGTATTACCTCCAGGAATAAAAGAATAATAAACATCCTCCATTTAGATATTTACTAGCAAACGTACCCGTCTTTAACGGAGTCACAAATTAGAATTTATATGGTATTCCAAAATATCATTAGAAATGATAGAATAGTAGAAAATAACATTATTAGTACAGTGTTAAGCAAATGTTTCTGTATACACCACATTAGCTGTATGTCTTTCAGGTTCATGAAAGAACAAAGAGTTGGAACTTCTGACTCTTGGGCAAGCATACTATGGACAAAATTGACCATGTGCGAAAAACTTGGACTCACTCACTTCAATTCCTGCGGTAGATAGAGTTTCCCCATGGGATTATTTAACGTCATTGAAAAACAGACGCTGATAGGATAATGCAATCGTTTAAGTGGAAATAGATAGTGGCCACTCAAGTTTCGTAACATGAAATTTGTTACTAATGATTTGTGCTCCTACTTTACGTTTTTATTCAAGAGCAGGCAGTTCAGGAGCAGTCACTGAGTTAAGAAATTTAGTTAGATAATGAACTGCTTACTCATAACTAATCACTCTCATTACTGGCTTGTAAGTTCTTTCTTCGGCTTCATAAAGCGTAAGAACTTGTTTGTAGATTTTTCCTGCCCGTTCATTAGTAAGGCTCGTCCACAAAGCTATTTATTCTGAATAGATAGTACATTTTGAACTCTGAGAAACACCTTGTCAATAAGCTGAAAAACGCAATATATTCATCTACACAAATGTAATTAAAATCAACTAACAATGCCTACTTGCTACACCTGTATATTTTCAGAATAAATCTGAATTTTTCAATGAATTCAATGAATTTTTCAACTGAATTTTCAATCCAATTAGAGCCTATATTTTAAGTTAGACAAACAGAAATGTACTGTCAAAGTTTCAGCTTGCTATGTTTTATGGTGACTGAGTTTACTTGTGACAAAATTTTACGGACAAACCGACAGAAATTTTTCTAAGGGTGGATTCGGTTTCTCTAATGTATGAAACGTAAAGAAAACTTGAAATGAGTCAGTTCTAAGCAATGTACAGACAAAATCATTCTTTTATTTATATAGATATTATGCCTAAATGAGACATTATATATTATATACCGTAGAAGTTTTATATTATGTGTACTTATAGTAAAGTTAGGTGTAGACCACTCCAGAATTTTTTTAAGTCATAAGCAAAATTCAGTTAAGATTGTTTTTGCATCAGTAATTTTTATTATTTTCAAAATAAAAAATATGAACACAGTTGTATTTATAATTAATTAATGCGGCAAGATAGATTTTTTTTTTGTTCGTCCGACAGAAAATATGAAACGCACCTTTACCATCATTTGAAAATATTTGAAACATTCTCTGCATAAAGTCATTGTTTATAAAGTACATCAGACTAAGAGTATATTGTAGCGAAAGAAAGTGATGTGTTGTAACTCTCTGTTGTTATTGAAGTATATATAATGAATGCAAAAAATAATTCAAATCAGTAATACATTCCATTTAAGTAACTACTCTAAAAAATACGTTATATCGATCTTAAAGAGTTTTTCAGATGTCGATATTTTAAACCAGATGCAAAATGCGAATATAATTTTTGTTAATCCAAAAGCAATTTAATAAGAAAATATTTTAAAACATAATTATTACTAAATAATAAACAGATTGCATATGTTAAATCCTGGCCAGTAAAATATAGAAACATACGTATAATAAATGTTTATTGAGGTTTTAATTGAAGTGGGGTGTGAAAGGAAAGCCTATTATTATCATGCAAGTGGCGGTGTTTACACTTTGGTAATATTCCCAGTAGCATTATTCCCAGTGGTATTTATTTTCACATGCACAATTTTCCAAGTAACAATTACATTGTTAATTACCTGAGCATGTTCAAATTGAATCCGCTAAAGAGTTTCTTTCAATCTGTTTCACAATTATTTTCTTTTATGATTGTGTATTGTTTTATGCTTGAGTTAGCTTTTAACCTTTCATATCTAAAAAGGGAAATGATGTAAATGAATACATAATTATAAAAAAAAAATTCCTACAAGTAAAATCAATCACTCGTATGAAAGAATATCTTGAGAAATGTAATTCCCCTTTATTTCAATATTTTTAAAATATATACAGGACAGCTTGAATATATATATATATACATTAAGATTTCACATAAACACGTAAAATAACAATCAATGATTAAACTACAATTGTGGTTTGATCATTGATATATATATATATAGTTAACACATAAAAGAGAAAAAACAAATAAAGATACACACAACAGACTCATATATATATATATATACATATATATATATATATAAAGATTTATCATAAACACATGAAACAACAATCAATGATCAAACCACAATAAGAAATGGGAAAACAAGACTAAGATCTTTCAACCGTAACAAGCGGTCTTCGTCAGAGTCAGTTGGGTTTTTGACTCTGACGAAGACCGCTTGTTACGGTTGAAAGATCTTAGTCTTGTTTTCCCATTTCTTATTGTGGTTTGATCACTGAATATATATATATATATATATATATATATATATATAGAGCGAGAGAGAGAGAGAGAGAGAGAGAGAGAGAGTAGCAGTTTTAATAAACAATATGGCACTGTGAAAAAAAACATAAATACTAAAGCAAATGAGGAAATATAAATATAAAAAAAAATTAAATAGAATATTATTAAATTATATGTTAAAAATAAATTACAACTTAAGTTGGATAAACAATAAAAGGTTAAGTTAAAATATTTCTAAAAGTAGGAAGAATACAATGAAAATAAATAATAAATAAAAAAATAAATCAGATAAATAAAATAAAAAATCTGGAGTGGCCTACTCTCAAATTTACTATAAGTAACTTAATATTAAATTTCTTGAGTATATAATATAAAACGTCTCATTTAAGCATAATGTAAACATCTAAATGGGATATGATTATTAGTCTTTCATTCCTGAAAGAGTACAGATAGTGATTGAAGGACATATCAATATATAACCTTATTTTTCTACATCACACAGCTGATGAAAATAATTTTATTAGTATAACTACAGCAGTAATAACATTTTTGAAAAACCAAAGTGAACATTACTTGATACGAAATATTCTCCTAAAACAGAAGATGGCTTTTGTTCAAACAGCCAGTGGGTTTCTTGCATCGTTTACTTGACATCCTTCTACATTGAATATTAAAGTAAAATTTTCAAATTTAAAACAGGAAAATACCCTTATTTTCTCTGAAAAACATCATAAACATCGAAGAAAAAATGTTGTTTTAAGATGGATTATAATTAAAGATGTACGATAATTACATTTATTAATCTCTAAACGAAAGATTTCAATTTTGAATTATCTTTTACATTTTCGGTATTTTATAGAGTTATTATACTGGGAATTTTATGGCTTCATAGTATTTAATAAGATCATTTTCCTTCCCCTTTGAAAATATCATATATACGAATTTTTTCTGAGTGAGTGTTATCACTCACTTTTCCTGCATTCTGTACTCTGTTATAAGTTTGCTATGAATGTATATTGAGAAAAAATATATTAGTAATTAGCCAGTTTACATACTCAAATCGAAGTCAAAGCCAGCTATTCAATATAATTTAAATTTTTTATAGTTGGGAGCTTCTAATGTTTGAAAATAACAAATATGAACTATTAGACTAGAATTGTAAAAAAAGACTGGATATTTCTCAACAAACAAGTCCTCTTTCTTGAGGAAAGAGTCCATTCGTTACATTTCAATATCATGGAAATGTACTACATTCACAATGATAATGTAATTGTAACTGATATTAAGTTTTGCTCAAGAGTGCAACATATTGATTTATTAAAGCATTTTACGAGACAAATCCATCATACCATGGAAGACAAAGGTAATTTATTCATGTTTATTGCCGGTGATTTTTTTATATGCAACAATATTATTCCTCTTACATCTCATATAAGTCAATAAACTATTTAAATTGTTCCTTTATAAATATCAATTTGGCTGAGTGGATTCGTTCAAAGTTCAAAAAGTCAATGTAAACATTGTAAAAAAAATATCAACAATTCGACAAGTATAGCAGGTGACCTCTTAGTCTAGGATAAACAAACATTTTTTATAGCGTTATTGCTCTTTCCTGTAATTGAAACTTCATGAATTTTTTTTTATGAATTGCTAATTTATCATTTCATTTTTGGTCAAATTTTCATTATTTTTTAATGAGCCATTTAGCGTTAAAAAAACTTTTTTTTGAAAACAGAAATCTTAATATAACGCCCTTTTGGTGAATGTAATTTTGAAAAAAATCATCCCAAATCATTTTCAATACAATGTACTTTTTTTAAGCATAGTTTCATTTTGATACGTCAAACAGTATGGCTTGTATCGCTCTCACAAGGTTTGAGATTGAATTATAAGTCAAAATTTTTACATGTTATTGAAAAATAATATTTCCTGTTGTTTTAAAATTCTGAATATATTTTTCTTTAGTTGCATTTTTAACCTCAAAGATAATGTCAAAATTTCAAAACTCTAGAGTTATCAGTTTAGGAGAAATAAATGTTTTCTAAAAAACGGTTTTTGGCAAAAAAAGTGACTTTCCCATCATGCATAATTCTTCCCCAACAGTAGGGATCTTCTTCCCTGTGAGGCCCATTTTTGTGTAAAATATCAACTTGATCCATCAAAGATTCTGGACCGACAATGTTATATTGTTAATAATACTAATGTTATTTTTAATTTTTAACCTGAAATTTTCTCTGATTTCTCTGGTAGTATCCAAATTTCCTTCTTTTTCGTGTACGGTCTTTACGGTCGTTTTATGAAAACAGGTTACATTACATGCCATCATCATACATCCTTAAATCAATTGACGAATCAGAGAAGAAGTTAAATAAGATCAGCTGACGACAAATTTACTGTCGGTTGTGCCATTATTTACTAGAGCACCAGTAAAAAGAACTATTGATATCATCTGTAATTATGTAAATTTGGATACCATAATATCACTAATTTTTGAAAAGGGACACTTTTTCCATACAAAATCCTTTTACAAATATAGACTATGTATTTTCATTTAAATGAAGTTGGTTTATCTTTAGGAATGACTTTTGGTAACTATTACATGTATCATATTGATAGCAATTATGAAAAAGACTGATATCAAACCACTAATTTATTGCAGATATATAGATAAGTTGTTCATCATATCGAAAAGCATAAATAAAATTGAAGCCCTAAAAAGAGCACATAAGATTTTGTTTAACAGTTACATTACAAAGTACAGTTACGTTACGAATTTACAATATTACAAAGCTTATTTAAAAAGTAAGTCCGACCTCTTATAAAAAAGAAATCATCACAAATTTTTCTAAAATAACTTTTTTAAATTAATTTCTTTTACGTTTTTCTATTTCTGCTTTTATAACATATATATATATATATATATATATATATATATAAATATATTATATATATTATTATATATATATATATATATATATATATATATATATATCAATGATCAAACCACAATAAGAAATGGGAAAACAAGACAAAGATCTTTCAACCGTAACAAGCGGTCTTCACCGGAGTCTAAAGTCCGTTGAGTTTTTGACTGACGAAGACCGCTTGTTACGGTTGAAAGATCTCAGTCTTGTTTTCCCATTTCTTATTGTGGTTTGATCATTGATTGTTATTTCACGTGTTTATGTGAAATTTTTTTATATATATATAACTAGCAAACGTACCCGTCTTTGACGGAATCAAAAATTCGATTATACTTGGTATTCCAAAATATCAATTATAGTATTATACTAATACTACAATTAGAAGTAATAGAATAGTAGAAAATACCATTATTAGTATAGTGCTAAACAAATGCCTCTGTATACAAAGATTAGATTTTAACTTAGACAAACACAAATCTACAATCAATGTTTCAGCTTTATATGTCTTATGGTGGCAATATTTTGTCGACAAACCGATAGACAGAAATTATTCTAAGAGTACATGTGGCTACTCTGAAGTATGAAACGTAAAGAAAACTTGAAATGAGTTAGTTCTAATTAACGTGCTCCCAGTCAAAAGCTAGTGCGCAAGCCACTGGGCTACTCTGGTTCCATACCTTACTTTATTACCAGTGTTTATTTTGCGCAAATATTAAAAAAAAAAAAATATTTTTGTTATATTTATTTATAATACATTTGCACTACTGTCCTCGGCGAGCAAGCAAGCTACTGTCTACCCAGGCTAGATCCCTTTACTTTATTACCATCTTTTATATTATCCACATTTTAAATTAAAAAAAATATTTGTTTGTTATATTTATTTATAATACATTTGCACTACTGTCATCGGCGATCACGCAAGCCACTGGGCTACTCTGGTCCCATACCTTACATTATTACCAGTGTATTTATTAAGCAAATATAAAATTAAAAAAAAGTTTACAGTTATATATACTACATAGCAAACGTACCCGTCTTTGACGGAATCAGAAGTTCCTGTTTTGGTTTATTGCCGTGTGCCTATGCCTTTCGGCTATACCACGGAGGAATCAGAAGTTCCGTCATTTTTGTTATTTCAAAATGTCATTAGAAATTATAGAATAGTAGAAAATACCATTATTACTACAGTGTCAAACAAATGCCTCGAAATACACTACATTAGCTGTCTGTCCTTCAGGTTCATGCTAGAAGAAAGAGTTGAAACCTCTGACCCTTGAGCAAGTAAACTACATTTGACCATGTGAGAAAAACTCGGTTTCGCTACCTTGTATTCCTGCGTTAGATGAAGTCTCCCTTTGCGACTTAGTTAACGTCATTGCGAAATAGACTCTGACCGGACTTTGCAATCATTTCAACGTAAACAGACAGTGGCTCGGAATCAATGGTATGTGTAGTATACACACAGACTCCCCAATACCACATCCAGTCATTATGTCCGCCTCTATGGCATATCTGTGTAGAGCACGAACTCAGAGTCGTGTCCCGTTGCACAGTTTTGGAACACTCATGTTTCGTAACATGAAATTTGTTACTGCTACTAAATTGCAGCATGATTGGTTCTCCTACTTTAAGTTTTTACTCATTAGCAGGCAGTTCAGGAGAAATAAATTCAGAGTCAAGAAATTCAATTAGATAATGAATTGCTTCTTCATCACTAATCCAATGTCTTTACTGACTTGTAAGGTAAGAACTTCTCTGTTGATTTTTCCTGCCTGTTCGTATTAAGAGTTGAGAATTGCTCGTTTACAAAACTATTTATTCGTAATAGATAGTACATCCTCAACTCTGGGAAACACTTTTTCAAAGATGTCAAATACGCAATATATTCATATGCTCCAATGAAATTAAAATCAACTAACAATACCTACTTGCTTCACCTGTGTATTTTCAAAACAAACTTGTCTGTGAAGTTAGAAAAATACTCTTAAAGCCCTATAACTTCGTTTCTGTACTTAATTATGAATCTATATAGAGCCTATATTTTAAGTTAGGCATACACAAATCCAGTGTCAAAGTATCAGCTCGCCATGTCTTATGGTGGCTGAGTTTACTTGTGACAAAGGTTTTTGATTTAAACGTCCATAACTTCACTTCTACGTTGAATTTCCAAATAATTCAGAGCCTATATTTTAAGTTGGACCTACACAAATCTACTGTAAAAGTTTGAGCTTTATATGTGTTATGGTAGCTGAGTTTACTTGTGACAAAGTTTTGCGGACAAACAGACAAACCGACAAACCGACAGAAATTTTTCTAAGGGTGGATTCGGTTTCTCCAATGTATGATACGTAAAGAAAACTTGAATTGAGTCAGTTCTAAGCAATGTACAGACAAAATCATTATTTTATTTATATAGATAATGATAAAAGCATCGACCGTTAAATAGAAACAAAACTAAAGTTTATCGGGACTCGGATCAGTTCTTCAGGTTCAAATTAAACTCTCATTGCCAACGTTTCGGTTTTTATTTAAAAACTTTTTCATAGGCAGAAGTATAAATTTTGAAACGGAAAAACTAAGTATTACATTACAAATTATTTTTCTTTGTAAAATGCTTTGTTTTTCTGTTTCAAAATTTATACTTCTGCCTATGAAAAATGTTTTAAATAAAAACCGAAACGTTGGCAATGAGAGTTTAATTTGAACCTGAAGAACTGACCGAGTCCCGATAAACTTAGTTTTATATATATATATATATATATATATATATAAATATTTATATATAATGATTTCACATAAACAGGTGAAATAACAATCAATGATCAAACCACAATAAGAAATGGGAAAACAATACTAAATTGTTTAAAGATTTTAAAGACTATAGATTTAAAGATTTTTAAGGGCATTTTGCAAACTTCTGTATGTTTAAATAAGAGATGTGTGTAACTTTTGAGAATAACAAGTCTTCAATTGCTTCTTTCACCTCATTGTCTGAGGTCAATCACTTCCTTTGGTAGTAGAACAAATGAAAATTTCTCAGAACTATGTATGTACTGTACAGTGGGTGGTTAATCTGTTTCCTTTCAAAAGATTGAACCAATTTTGGGTTTAAATGACGAAATGATGTATGGTGTTATGATGCAGTAACAAAATACTCAACACATCAGAAGGGCACATCGTTATGTATTCCACTCTGGATTCTATGTTGAAGTTTTGTTAGGATAGAGCAGTATGCAGTTGCATTTAGTATATTCTTTTGTTTCATAAACTCAACTATCAAGACTTCATGTCTATCCCAAAACAAACCATTCCTGTGACAGACATTTAGAGTCTGTAGTCATATGAGGAACCCACGTCTAGTCTTTTTTCACAATATTGATCGCTTTCTTTAAAATATTGGTCCAAAAAATCAGGAGCACATTATGGAATCTAATGTGAGCACAATTTGAGAAATCGCAAATTTTTTAAAAACAATTTTGAGCAAAGTTGTTTGACTCACATTCTGAATTTAAAATTAAAGTAAATTGTTAAAGTTGAAACCATGAATCGCCTGCCCGCACAAATCATGTTATATACGGCGTTTACCAAATCTCGTGTAATCTGTAATGGTCACGATTTATCATGCATGTTTTTCCATCCGTCTTTAAAAGCGCTGACCCACTCACATTCTTTATTGTCATCAGATCACTTATATGTGGATGATTTTTTTTTTGCTGAAATGTTTCTTTCTGTCAAAAACAGAAACACTGAACGTATTTCACAGTTGGCAGATGGATCAATTATTTGATCATTTTAAACTGACACTGTAAACAGCACACAACAACAAACCAATGTCACCTTCTTCTTTTAGAATAACAACTTTAATCCCTCAAATACATTTTCTTTTATAAAAAAGTTAGTAAACTTAAAAACATCCATGTTTTGAAAGTACTGTTGAACAGTTAAAACATATCGACAATTGGGAAGGTATTGTACAGTGTAGTTAGAACATTATTTAGAAAGATTAAAAAACTTGTTTAGACGCAAATTTTTTCAGTCATATACGGTCTTATTTTTAATAATATTATATTTATAAACTACCTTTCTCAATTCACTCACGAATTTAACTATTACTTTATCACTAAACGCTATGTTTTTCAGTATAATTGAAGTCATTACTTTCAAGCAAAAAGTACTACAATGTGTAAAATATTTGCAATCTCTTTTTCTAATCTGTTTATGGCAAAATTAGGGTAAGCTTTCATTTCTAAATATCAATTTCTTCCTAACGATATCAAAGAGATTTACAAATCTCTACGATTTGAATCAAAACCTTTCCAGAAAGACCATATTTCATGACAAATATCTGAGTTTCATTTAAAAATGTGTACATGACTGGAGCTGGTAGATTGTTTCAGTTTCAGTTCAGATTTCCACGCATTAGAGGTTGTTTCTATTTTGTTTGTATGTATGTATTAATGTTGTATACGAACAAACATATAGGTTAGAAAAAACTACTGATGACAAAGTATATAAAAGGTATTCCTAATATTCTTTTCTTTTCTGTAACAACTTATTTTTATTTTATAAATGTAAAAATGGCAATACAAAATTAAAGAAAACTAATTCCTTTAGGACAAGTAAATTTCCAACCAGAATGGGACTGTGATGATATCCATTGTAGGAAGGATGAACTTAGTTTTCATAATATTTTCTCAATCTCAATTTTACTTCATTTTGGCACAAGTTTATTTGTGTATTTATAAGCTGAAGTTTTTTTTTTTACTTTGCTATAAGTAAAGTATAGTGATTGTGAAAAAAATCAATTTCGTGTTTTGACGGATTACATGTTTAAGACCTCAATTAAACATATCATAAGTCGTTTCATAAGTAGTTTTATGAAGTTTTTTTGATGATGTCAAAAAAGGTGGTTTTGGTGATGTATATACGAGTAGTTGGTTAGCATGTATTCAATGTATGTGGCCTCAAATCACCTACATAGTGATTTGAGCCTCAAAGAATCTTTGATGCATCAAAATGATATTTTACACAAAACGGGCCTCATAGTGTAGATGTGCTGCATAGTTTGGGAGCAATTATGCACAATGGGAAAGTCACTTTCTTTTCAAAAAATGTGTTTTTTGACATTTTTTTCTTCTATGTTACTAATTATAGATAGAGCTTTTAAATTTTGGCATTATCATTGAGGGTACAAAAACATAAACGATAAAATCTCAGATTTTTAAAATAATAGGAAATATTTTTTTCAATAAAGTGTAAAAAAATTCATAACGTTTGACGGATCAAAATGAAATTATACACAAAAAATTGAATTTTATATGAAGGATGACAGTTGTGATAAATTTTTTTTTCAAAACTACATTAAGCAAAGAGACATAGAGTGTATTTCCTGTTTTCAAAAAAAAATTTTTTATTCTAAGTGACCCATTAAAAAAACCATGAAATTTTGTTAAAACATTGAGTAGAAAATTAGCAATTCATAAGAAAGAATTCGTGAAATTTCCTTTATTTTAAAGTGCAATAATGCTATAAAAACTGAATATTTATCCTGAAGTAATGATTAACTTCCTATACATGTCGTATTTGTTTACATTGACTTAAAAATATTTTGAGTAAATCCACTGAAATAAAATTGATGTTTAGAGGTTTAATCAAAATTTTTTAAATAACTTAATATGAGATATAAGAGAATAAAATTCTAACATGTAAAAAACCAACGTCATTCAAACATATGTAAAGGTTGGCTACACTTCAACTTTTCTTTTCGTTGCCATAGTAACATGACATTGTTGATGTTGTCAGTTACCTGTTTTATTTTTGTGTTAATTATCCTTTTACTTGAAAGGACGTGTAATTTAATTCTTGTGAATAAAATCACGTTGAATCGATCTTAGACATATAATTTCTGATGCCTCAATGGTATGATGGATTTGTCTCAAAAAAAGTAATATTAAAGTGTGAGGAATGAACTCTCCTCAAGAAGGAATTATTATGTTGTTGACAAATATCTAGTTTTTTCGCTGCTATAAATGAGACATTATATATTATATACCCAAGAAGTTTTATATTAGGTTTACGCATTGTAAAGTTGAGTGTTGACCTCTCCAGATTTCTGTTATTGTTGTTGCAGTACAACAAATATTTTTTTACTGTTTTTCAGAATCGATGCAATATATTTATTATTTCATGTTTATAAAATAACGATAATTTTTATTTTATAGAAACAAGCAATGCTGGTGAGACAGTTGGAAGAAGAGCTGAGAATAAGGATGAGAGGTCCAAGCATCGAGTTACAACAACAGCTTGAGGCGCTGTACGCTGAAAACGAACACATGACCAGGGAAATAGCTATTCTCAGGGAGACAATTAAGGTAACAAAATTATTCATTTTACTGAAAAAAATAATACAGCACAGTAAATAATTAGACAAGTGTGAAGTTATTATCTTATGATACTTCAGCTCATGAATAAACAGTAATCATATTTTAAAAATTCTATCTCTAAATAAATATTTGTTAATAATAATTACTTTCTTTCATGAATCATCTCCTTTTTAATATAATGATCAGCTCGTAAAGAGCTTGCTAAGTATTTAGTTGTTTCCTTATTTCTTGATCGAGAGTGTGTAGAAAGAATATCGAATGACAAAGCATTGAACGACAAAATAACAGAAGACAATGCTTCAAAACGGATAAAATATAAAACGGGAAAAGGTAAAGTTTTGAGTACACAAATCATCAAACAATCAAGGACAAGATATCAAGAACGTAATTAATATTTTATTTGAAAGTTGTTTGTTTCTCTCTGTAACATTTGCTAAATTTTTGTAAACCTCCATCCATCGTTAATAAATATTTCTTATATACATAGAAGATAATGCACTTAAATCAAATATTGTATGTACTTTTGTGCAAATATATCGTAGAGTAAGTGAATGTTCTTTATATGAGAAGTAACAAATTAGCCTAGCCTACTAGCCAGAAAAATTAGCATGAATTAAGTTTAGAACTCTGCATTCTTCTCGACTTAATTATAGGCCAGTTACTTCCTAACATGAAGGCGAATAGGATAAGCAAATTTTGATTTCGAAAGGAAAAGTATTTATTTTTGGAACAATCATGATTGTTTACTTCATTTTGTAAAATTTTTATGGGAAAAAGTACAAAGACTATGCTTTCAAACATGATATGAGGATCACAATATTGCATTTTTTTTAAAAGAGAAGTTTGTAAAGCTTTCAACAGGTTAATATATTTTTTAAATGAAGAATGTTGGTTAAATTTTGAGAGAATTCCCACAATATCCAAAACATTACAGCTAGGTATAACTCGAGTGTAAAAAAAAAAGAATAAACACGTATTTGAGCGTGATAAGTTCAAGAAATTAACTATTTAAAGTCAACGAAACACTCTGTGTGAATATTAACACATCACAAGTGCTTAACAAATATTTGAGGTTAGTTTATATGTTTAAAGTTGCACGGTGTTAGAAATCTTTAGGAATGATCTCACTAACTCACCTAAGCACAAAATGAAGGAACCGTCTATTCCTTCGAGTATTCAGTTCAGAAGGTTACTCGACCATGTAGGATCTATAAAAAAGTATAATCTCTTCTTTTTATGGCCCTGGGCACAAAATAAATTTACTAGGTGTGTTGAAAGTAATTGTTGAAGTAGGTACTTACAAAATCGGGGGGTTGCTGGAGGTGTGGCTGACGAGTAGTGAGAGGAAGGTGTTTGGTGTGGTTTGGTTTATAGGAAATGATCTGTTTTATAGGAAATGATCTGTTTTATAGGAAATGATCTGAGGACTTGGCTGGTAGCTTTCATATAATTTTATTAGTTGGTTAATTATTTTACTGTGGCGGTAGTTGTTTTATAGGTTGTTGTTACGAGAACTGAAGACTCCACGAGCCTCACAGTAACATGCTTTCTTTTGTTTGGTTCAAGGTCATTTTTTGTCCTATTACCTCAAAACCTTCATTGATTTTGACGTGGGAAGTTCCTCTCCAACACCATATGTATTTCGATCTGATCTGAATTGGTGATCTGGAAGTGATCTTAACCAACTTCTTCTATCAGGCTTGATTTATATATCAGTAGTTCCTTCTACGACTCTTCAAACGCCTGCTTAGATACTACACCTAGCAGTATAATTCATCCCAACGCCTAGTCTACTAGCCAGAAAAATTAGCATGAAGTAAGTTTAGAACTCTGCGTTCTTCTCGACTTAATTATAGGCCAGTTACTTCCTAACATGGTGATATTTGATAATTTTCAGTAATGATGTTCTTTGAGATAGAACCCTTCTTGGGTATAAGACAAGGTCACTTCGATGGTAAAAAGATTGAATCTTCTTATGTTTCGGTAAGACGTCTTGAAATATCATTGCTAATGGCATAGCAACGATTTATTGATCAAGACTTATTTCAAACCCAGATGTAGAATAGTAGTCATAGATGAGGTACACATCAATTAACATCAATTTAGTCCACTAACGGTAGGAGTTCAAGAGCAAAATCTTCATTATCTGGTTCTTACTTAACTTATTAAGAAAACATTCCAATCGAGGTTAGTATTTCGTTTGAAATAAAAGTAGAATTTTATTTCTTGGAAGTTCAAATCAACTGGACAGGATGTACCCTGGATATATTAAGGTTATTTAGACTGATGCGCAAGACTAACGATGAACAGAAGCTTTACAATGTGACCTCCTGGATATCGTACTTTTTCTTATTAAGCTCAGAAATAGTGAATGCTCTGCTAAACGTTTATGTACTCAGAAAGTTGGTGTAAGTTAGTTTCAAGATGCTAAGCGTGGCTATGGTGCTGTTGTTCATTGGATGTTATCTGTGATAGTGATGTTCAAGTTAACTTTAAGAACCTTCTTATTCTCTTATCAAGAAGTTCATGTTAATCTATAATGTGATACAAAAGAATACTATGAACACCATCTTCTGATACCGTTTCCCATGATGCTATAACGAAGGGGTTCTTTCAAAACTATCAATCTCCTAGGTGAGCTCTGGCAATTTTTTTGAATTTGTTTCCACATCTTTAGCCCATTTTTTAATACCCTTCAAATTGTTTACCTTTTAATGTGTATTCGAGGTTGTTACACTTTTAAAATGTTAAAAATCATTTATATTCTTTCATTTTTAAACATCACTAGAAGAAGCTAAATTTGATTGATTTTGAACGAAAAAGGACGCTGATTATAATGAATAAAAAAAAAGCCACACGCTAAAACTAACTGACTACGCCATATGAGAGGTTCAAACAATCAACTATTCAAGTTCAACTCAAAACATCTATTACAGTGATAACCTAGCCAGTGCCTGATGACAAGTGACTAACAAGTCTCTCCGTGGTTAATTCGTATGCTGAGAGTTGGAAGGTTGATGAAGTCCCTAAAACAAATACCACAATTGAGATTGTACTTATAAGCATTTGATTTAAACTTTAATCGAAATTGATACAAAAGAGTTTGATCATCCCTCCAGCAAGCAAACACAAATACACACTCAAGAACATATGCTCTTTTTGGAGGGAATTTAAATATTCTGGGCTACTTCCATTGACTTCGTAGGAAAATGTTTTTAAATTTAATAATTTAAATAATTATTTAAATAATTTAATACTTTTATTACATTACTATAAGTAAAGTATAGTGATGGTGAAAAAATTCGATCTCGAGATTTTGACGAAATTACATGTTTTGAGGTCCCACAAGTGGTTTTATGAAATTTTTCGATGATGTCTATGTGTGTGTGGGTGGGTGGGTGAGTGTGTTAGCATTGTTTGTTACCACGCTATGGTCCAGAATCTTTGATGGATCAAGTTGATATTTTACACAAAAATGGGCCTCATAAGGAAGAAGATCCCTATTGTTTGGGAAAAATTATGCATGATGGGAAAGTCACTTTTTTTGCCAAAAATCGTTTTTTAGAAAACATTTATTTCTTCTAAACTGATAACCCTAGAGTTTTGAAATTTTGACGTTATCACTGATTTTACAAATGCAACAAACGAAAAATATATTCACAATTTTAAAACAACAGAAAATATTTTTTTTTTCAATAAAATGCAAAAAATTTGACTTACAATTCAATCTCAAACCTTGTGAGAGCGATACAAGCCATACTGTTCGACGGATCAAAATGAAACTATGCCTAAAAATAGAACATTATGTGGAGAATGAGTTGAGATATTTTTTTTTAAAATTACATTTGCTAAAGGGGCGTTACAGTACGATTTCTGTTTTCAGAAAATGTTTTCTTGACGCGAAACAGCTGATTGAAAAATAATGAAAATTTGACCGAAAATGGAACAAAAAATTAGCAATTCATAAAAAAAAATTCATGAAGTTTCAATTACGGGAAAGAGCAATAATGCTATAAAACTGTTTGTTTATTCTAGACTAAGAGATCACCTGCTATACTTGTCGAATTTTTTATATTTTTTTTATATTTTTTTACATTGTTTACAATGACTTAGAAATTTTTTGAGCGAATTCACTGAGATAAAATTGATATTTATAAAGGAACAATTTAAATAGTTCTTTGACTTATATGAGATGTATGAGGAATATTATTGTGCAGGAAAATGATAACACTCACTCAGAAAAAATTCGTATATATGTTATTTGACAAAGGGGAAGGAAAATGATCTTATTAAATACTAAGAAGCCATAAAATTCCCATTATAATAATTCTGTAAAAAACCATAAATGTAAAAGATAATTCAAAATTGAAATCTTTCATTTAGAGATTAATAAATGTAATTATCGTGCATCTTTAATTATAAATCACCTTAAAACAACCCATTCTTCGCTGTTTATAATGTTTTTCAGAAAAAAAAGGGTATTTTCCTTTTTTAAATTTGAAAATTTTACTTTAGTATTCAATGTAGAAGGATGTCAAGTAAACGATGTAAGAAACCCACTGGCTATTTGAACAAAAGCCATCTTCTCTTGTAGGAGAATATTTCGTATCAAGAAATGTTCATTTTGTTTTTCAAAAATGTTATTACTGCTGTAGTTATACTAATGAAATTATTTGCATCAGCTGTGTGATGTACAAAAATAAGCTTATATATTGATATGTCTTTCAATCACTATATTTACTACCTCAGGAATGAAAGACCTAATCTAATAATCTAATAATAAACATTTAATAATCATATCCCATTTAGATGTTTACATTATGCTTAAATGAGGATTTATGTGTTATATACTGAAGAAATTTGATATTAAGTTACTTATAGTAAAGTTGTGTGTAGGCCACTCCAGATTTTTATATCATTTAAAGTTACTCGAAATTGTATTCATGTGAAGTTATAAATAGTGCCCCTCCCTCCACTTGTTCACTGATAGAAGCATTTGCATAGTCAGGCCTACCATCATAGGTTTACTTTGAAAAAGTGTTAACATAATTTATTACTTTCTACATACGGTAGAAATTTAATCATTTATATAAAATTTTAAAGAATGCACCTCTCTCCTTCCCACTTCTTGGCATATGAAGGCATGTGTACCACTTCCAATGTCTTCCTTAGGGATAGTTTTTGAAACAACTTAGGGCTCTATACATACGGCTTAATCTTTTAAAAATTGGATGTATAAGTAGTTTTAATGATTCTATTAGGGAGGCATTAGGTTATTTAGGACCACTTCCATTCTTTTCCTTTGAAAATGTTTTGCAAATTCAGTGTTTTATACCTATGGCCTAAATTTATTACAACTCGGATATATATGATGTTTAAGATGGCTTTTTCCCTCTCCTCTAGCTTTCTTAAAGAACGTATAAAGATTCAAGACCACTTTCATTTTTTTTTTTGTATAATTCAGTGCTCTATATATATGGTTTAAATTTATTCAAAGTCAAAGACAAAAATATATTAAGTTTTTAGGAAGAGTTCACCCCAAATCCACCTTGCTCTTTTAGGGGAACATTTGGATATTTAGTAATACTTCCACTGTCTTCTTTGAAAAATGTTTTTACTTAATTAAGTATCAGACATAAAGGTTAGGTTAGGTTACAGTGGCCGTCCCGAGAGAGAACACACATAGGCTTCAAGCCGGCCCCTTGTGATACCACAAAGAGGAATTGGGGCTATTCTCCCCCGTCACTGGTCCACTCGAACCATCTCGAGAGAACAATAAATCTAGACAGATCCCTGATACTAGTGGATGCTAAGTTCTCAAGATTGTCAAAGAAGTATTCTCCTAGTGCTTCTTTCTTCTTTGAGCCAGACCAGGGCATTGACAGAGAAAGTGAGAAATTGTCTCTCCCTCTTCCTCGTTCTGACATGCCCTGCAAAAATCCCTCGCCTCCAATCCTAATCTGGTGGCGTTTCTACCTACGAGCCTGTATCCCGTGGAAACAGCGATCACATTGGCTACATCTCTTCTATTCCTAGAAAGAAGATCCTTTGTTCTTCTAGTATTACATGAAGGCCACAACTGCTTTGAAATAAGACACGTGTCCTCCTCAGACCACCTTTGTTTGATGCGTTCATCAATTCTTTGTCTGATCCAAAGCTTACATGTAGAAAGTGGGGTCCCTAAATTGTATAGAATATCCTGAGTGGGGAGAGTAGTGCCAAAGCGGGCGAGATCATCAGCCTTGCAGTTGCCTTCAATGTTCCAGTGACCTGGTACCCATATAAGTTGAACCTTAGCCCTCAATGACAGTTCATTTAGGAGCCTCTTGCAGTCTTCGACTGCCTCTGATATACTATAGATTCCCTTCTGGGATTTAATAGCAGCTTAGCTATCTGAAAAAATTTTGATGAGAGGGAAAAAAGCTAGAGGAGAGGGAAAAAGCCATCTTAAACATCATATATATCCGAGTTGTAATAAATTTAGGCCTTATACATCCAGTAAACTATCCTAGGATTTATTCCCCATCTTTTACCCATGACCCTTTCACATGAGTAAAGAGTGTGAATAGCCTTCTTAGAGCGTTCCATAATATTGGGCCTCCAGCTAAGCTTCTTATCCCTTATCCAGTATTAATCCCAGATATTTAGCCTGGTCCAAAAAGCCCAGCTGGATTCCATTCAGAGAACGCATAACAAAAGGAGGAATCACTCTCCTCCTAGTAAATAGGACAACCTTAATCTTTTCTGGATTAACTCCTAGTCCATGATCTATGCACCACTTTTGAGTTTTAGGTTGATACCCCTGCATCAAATCCGAGATGGTATCTATAAACTTACCTGAGACAGCTAACGCTAAGTCATCCGCATACGCAGTCACATTGCATCCTGATTCCACTTGATCTAGAAGCAGCCCATTCAGGGTAATGTTCCACAGGAGAGGTGAAAGAATACCACCCTGTGGCGTACCTCTCACCGGATCAGACAAAAAAGACGTTTAATCAAAAGACATATATTTTTGAAAAGAGATTCTGTCATTCTTCTGATCTGTTATAGGAAGTAGTCGTTTAGAAATTTGAGGCCCATTTCATTAAACAAAAAAAAAGATCTTCCTGTAAAACATTTTTACTTCATTTAGCGTCTTCTTAGTATCGTTTAAATTAAATCCAATTGAATAAAAGTTTGAAATGAGGATTCTTCCCTACTTCCATTGTACTCTCAGTTTGGATTTATAAATTGAGATTCATAAATTGGATTTATAATTAAGTACCTCATGTATATGGCTGACATTTAATCAAAATTAGATGGATATGAAGTTTTTAAAGAGGTCTCTACTTTAAACCTCACCAAGGTGGCATTCGGGGAGTGGACACAATTTTTTTACAACATAGATTTTTTATACGCATGGTTTAATTTTAGTTCAAATTGCACATTTAGATAAAGTTTTAAATAGGTTATCTGCCCTCTATAGCTCAATGATGACTGAGATATTTCAATATTCGGGACCCCTTCTATTGTTTTCTCGTAAACAGTATGCACTTTTTACTTTACTCTATCTTTTATTTTTTTTGATCCTATGGATTAAATTATACTTACATACATACATACACAAACACACACATCACTCATTACTATACTACATTGGATCTGTTAAATAATTGTACAATAATTATAAATATATATGTAGCATAAGTTTATAAGTTTGTAATATTAGCATGTATTAGTACAGTATGATGTATGGTAATAGAAACGCTATATTTTTTAACACATTTTAAAATTAACAATCTTTACATTTTTAGCATCATTTTTTTAGTTGATATTTATATTGGTCATAAAAACATTTTTTTTAAGTTGATGGACTCGTAGTTTTTTTAGTCCCCTGAATTTATTTTTGATTAGGTTAGATTATGTAAAGATAGGTTGCCCTGGCAGACACACGAGAGAACACACATGACCGAATATTAGCCCTTTGTGATATCACGAAGTAAATATTCTAGGTTGGGAATCCTAAATTTTGCCTAACTCAAGTGTATTTAGAGTACAGATCTTTAACGAGTACCTGATCGGGACCGGCATATCTCCTCCTCGAGGAGCAAGGTGCTCAGATTTTTTCACCTCCTGTGTATATAAACTGAGGCCCAGAGTGGGTATTAAGCCCCGGATCTACCAGTCCAGAGGTTATCACCTTGTCATTGGGCTATTCTGTCTCCTTATTTATGATTATATCAGTCCGAGTGTTCCTATGAGTGTCTATCAGAAATGTTCTAAACGCTCTACAGGGCGCACCGTTTAACAAATCTTGAGAACATTCGATGTACATATAGCCAAGATATATAGTTCTTGCTTAATAATGTTGAAACATGAAAAAGATAAACTACCTTACGATATTACAGTTGCAACCAAAACAGCGACTAATTTTAACTCCCAATTCTGGTAATTATTGAATCATAAATTTTGTATTATGTATTGTCTTAATAAAAATAATGCACAACAATTTTATGAATTTTGAACATTGAAGTATTTATTACACTGAAGACAAAAACAATTTGGTTCCACCTGTGGTAACTTGTTAGGTTATGCTATAACATTGATTATACACAACCAATATTATAATTAAGAGAATAAGATAGCCAATTCGAATAAATCAAGTTATTAAACTGATTGTCAATTTTGTTGATAATTTGTTTACTTATGCTATTCAGGGTAGACAACTCCAGATTTATCGTGCTAACTCTAATTTGCTTAATATAGAGTTACAGCAGTTAAATAAGCACTAAACTTTCAATCAACCTTAGTAATGTGACAGATTTTAAATAATCATAGAATTAAAGAAGTGGATTTTTTTTAAATATTTACTTAATAAAGTTTTACTGGAGTAATAGTGTTCATTCGATTGATGAAGCTTTTTTTTACTTGACTATAAGTAAAGTATAGTGATCGTGAAAAAATTCGATCTCGAGATTTTGACGGAATTACATGTTTTGAGGTCCCAGAAGTCGTTTTATCAAGGTTCTACGATGATGTCTGTGTGTGTGTGGGTGGGTGGGTGGGTGGGTGGGTGCGTGGGTGGGTGGGTGAGTGTGTTAGCATTGCTTGTTACCACGCTACGGTCCAGAATCTTTCATGGATCAAGTTGATATTTTACACAAAAATGGGCCTCATAGGAAAGAAGATCCCTATTGTTTGCGAAGAATTATGCATGATGGGAAAGTCACTTTTTTTACCAAAAACCGTTTTTTTTTAAACATTTATTTCTCCTAAACTGATAACCCTAGAGTTTTGAAATTTTGACATTATCTTTGAGGTTACAAATGGAACAAACGAAAAATATACTCAGAATTTTAGAACAACGGGAAATATTTTTTTTTCACTAAAATGTAAAAAATTTTGACTTATAATTCAATCTCAAACCTTGTGAAAGCGATACAAGCCATACTATTTGACGTATCAAAATGAAACTATGCCTAAAAATAGAACATTATGTGGAGAATGCATTGAGATATTTTTTTTTAAAATTACATTCGCTAAAGGGGCGTTACAGTACCATTTCTGTTTTTAGAAAATGTTTTTTTGACGCTAAACGGCTCATTAAAAAATAATGAAAATTTGACCAAAAATGGAACAAAAAATTAGCAATTAATAAAAAAAAATGAAGTTTCAATTACGTGAAGGAGCAATAATGCTATAATAACTGTTTGTTTATCCTAGACTAAGAGATCACCTGCTATACTTGTCGAATTTTTTATATTTTTTTTCATTGTTTACATTGACTTAGAAATTTTTTGAGCGATTCCACTGAAAGAAAATTGGTATTTATAAAGGAACAATTTAAATTGTTTATTGACTTATATGAGATGTAAGAGGAATAATATGGAATAATATTACTGCTGTAGTTATACTAATGAAATTATTTGCATCAGCTGTGTGATGTACAAAAATAAGCTTATAAATTGATATGTCCTTCAATCATTATCTGTACTATCTCACGAATGAAATGCAAATAATTATATCCCATTTAGATATTTATGTTGTGCTTAAATGAGACGTTATATTTTATATACTCAAGAAATTTGACATTAAGTTACTTATAGTAAAGTAGAGTGTAGGCCACTCCAGATTTTTTATATATGTATCAACTAATAAAGACTGAGAGTTGACGTCATTTTGCCAATAAACCTGAATTTATTAAATTACTATCTTATAAGATAATTGTTCATTTTTCAAACTTGATTATATTATAAGTCAGATTTCGAAAAATATGAAAACAAGAGTAAGGCTTTTATAACTTTATCAAATTTTCTTAAGACATCTTTTAATGTTTAGTAATAATTCTTCAATTATATTAAATTGATGTTATTTAAAGTAATTATCAAAAGCTTCAATCACTTCTTTGTTTATTGAAGTCGTGTTCACCATCATGGAATTTTGAAGAGATCTTTAAAAAGTTAAAAGTGAGAGAGAAGGAAACCGATTAAAGTTCTTGAGTAAAGTTAAATTATAAAAAAAAATATTTAGTAAGTCTGTTGCAATAGTGCTGCGAAATAAAGGACTGTTGGAACTGAATTTTAGTGATTTCATTCAACCATAATTTATTGATGTGTAAGGTTTGAACACAATTCAATCCTTTAGGAGATTTAGACCAAATATTTCATTCTTAAGTTAAAGATATTCCTGGTTCAAGAGGGGAAGACGAAGTTTATAGCCTCTTTATTGAGTTTAAGTCAGCTCAGGCGAGGAGGTATATTACAACTGATAAATCTTAGATGCAAAAGCTCTCAAACCATAACTCACAGTCAGAAGTTCATGTTTATTGCAGTTAATATTATTGTATAAAACGATAATTTAAGGGAGCGATTAAAGTGAATACATACAAGAAATTTAGAAAATAATAAATATTTCTTTTTTTGTTTATTTTTTATTCAGAACTTCTTTGTGTTTTTATTCAGACCTGAATTTATTCTCCAATTAAATTTAATACGTCTGTTGGGATGAAGGAAAACCTAATAAAATTTAAAAGCTTGCAAATTTCAAATGAAATATTCAATATAAATATTATTTTTAAAATGTCAACAGAACTAAAGAAATTTCGACAAAAACTTATATTAGTCAAGAGAATATTTTTCGATTTTTTCTAAAATCCGTAAACAGTTTATTTATTGATACATGCTTGATGAGAACTTGATTACTTCACAGTCAATCAATAATACTTTGGACCAGTTATGTGTATATCCAGTAACAGGCAATGGTAATCCAGTAACAGTGTACATCCATTACCTGTTATCATTTTGATCATTGTTATCCAACATCTTGAAGTAATACTCGTAGCCGAGGCCAACTCTGGACGAACCAACAATAGATAAGAATAATAACAACAATAATTTCACTGTTTATTTAGTTATACTGATGTACATGTGTAGCCTATTTTGTACTGTTGTAAATTTCGTTAAATTTCAAGTTAAAAGTAATTTGTCAGAATTAAACAATCAAACATAGGAATATATTTCGTATTATAATTAGATTAAAGGTTAACTGATATAGTACAAGAAAAAAGAAAAGATATATTTAAAAATAATACTTTTTTACTATCACTATTAATTACGAGTGCTCGTACATTATTTCCATTCATATGTGAATTGCGTTAGTAAGAAACTTTTCAAATTCCACTACTTCATAAGTTACTCAAATAAATGTTAATACAAATTTAAAAAGAAATTAAATTGTTTGAATACTAAGTGTAAAATAACAAAAGAAATAACACTAAAATTAAAACACTAAATTAAAATAAACTAATATTTATAATACTTATTAAATGAATATATACAAATATAATATAAATTAAAGAATATGAGTTAACTTAATATTTAAAAATGAAATTTACGAATTATTCTTACTAGTATACAATTTTAAGAGCTCTTTTAATATTAATTTTTTAATATTACTTAAATAGAGCCAAAAAAAAAATGCAGAATATATATTCTTGCGTACGGGAAAGTTATTCTATCTAAGTTTTAGAGGGAAGATTATCCAATGTAGCCACACATATACTATATATCAATGATCAAACCACAATAAGAAAATGGGAAAACAAGACTAAGATCTTTCAACCGTAACAAGTGGTCTTCGTCAGAGTCAAAAACCCAACTGCAAAAAACCAAACTCAGTTGGGTTTTTGACTCTGACGAAGACCACTTGTTACGGTTGAAAGATCTTAGTCTTGTTTTCCCATTTTCTTATTGTGGTTTGATCATTGATTGTTATTTCATGTGTTTATGTGAAATCTTTTTATATATACTATATGTGTATAGAGATCATTGGACTCCACGTTATAGAAAATGGAAACGTTAATTTTAATTTTTTCCATTTCCCTGTTATTTTGAGAGCTTAGATGGCGATTCACAGTAAACTGTTTCGTATCAGTTATCATGTTGTAAGAAATCAAATCTTAATTCGACTTGTTTTTATTTTTTTTTCTAAAGTCATCAAGTTTTATGGTATTTTTAGCTGCATATTTTGTTATGATATTTTTAAACTCATGAAATTATCTCAAATTTTTTAATCAAGAGAAATACATTTTTCCAAAAAAACCTTACTTATTGTTTGCCTAAGTCATTAGAAGAATCAAGTGACCAAATTGCACTTCTCTAGCATTTGTCATAAGATCTGTGTTTTGAGTCAGACAGTTATTAAAAACGGTCGTCTTTGTATTGCTATAAATAAGGAGTTTCCAAGTTTTATATCCAAGAAAGGTAATAATGAAATCATAAGAAAGGTTATCATAAAGGTAATCATACTGGATAAGAACAAACTAGGAAAGATTTTATTTTCAAGTGTGCACCAAAATGTCTTTTCAATTGCTTAACAAAAAAAGTTTTTGAGTTAATCTTGTGACACCTAACTTCGATATCATAAAGTAATGATATAATTTATTTTTCCCTATATTTTTTCATATTTATATCTTTTTTACCTAGTAAGTTTTTTTATTTTTTCAAATGATAATGTAAGAAATATAGTTGGAAGATGATAAATTGATATATTATTGTAGTAAAAGAGGCAGTTTATTTGTATAAAATTTTAAATAACTACTTTTGTGATTTTACTTCACCTAAAACCTTTTTTACTTGTTTAGTATTTTTAATATGACTGGCTGCAACTTTCTTTTCACAACTGTATTGTTTTATTTAAGTGAATTTTATAATTCTTCTTTCAAATGTAAGTAATAAATACAGTTTCGGATCTTGACCAAGGGTTGTCTCAAGTGGTAATTAGATGCATTCAAACCATGCATTAACTTCGTTTGTATATTTGTCTTTATCATAAATTTGAATACAAATTCATAGGTAGAATAAAATAAAATTTTCATTATTGGACAGCTTTAATAGTAAGGCGGAGCCTGAGATAATTTTCGTAATTTTCTTCATCGGTAAACTTAATGTAACCTGAAATCCTGTTTCGGATTTGAATGGTTTCATTTAAGTGATTTACAAATGTCTTTTTTCCCTTAAATGTAATAATTAAACTACCGTTTGCATTATTGTGTTGTCTCCAAGAGTTGAATGAATATTCAAGGTCTTTTATTCTTTTGTATATGTAACATCTTCTTTATTTGTGTGTTTTTTTAATTAAATTCTCTTAAAACTGAAGGTTTAATTAAGTTACTTGCAGACATAAACTTTCTTCCAAATCTGATGATTAATTTCCACTGAGATGTTACTATGACCTCTTTAGCGTTTTATTTTGTGTCGTAAATTATAATTAATCACGATAATAATCTTTATATGATAATGCTTAATGACGATTTAAATATTGTAGGCTTTGAGTTTATTGGAGTAGGAGGTTATATCTCTGGAGGAAGTTATGTCTCCGGAGCATTTTACTGGAGAGGATTAGACCATGACAAATTTTTCTTTGTTTTTTCAATGAAATCTGTCTTTACTTGGACTGCATCTTTTAAAATACTAAAGGAGTTTTCTTATCAAAACTGGAAGGTATAAGTGGTTTTCACATACATTGTTCTTCCATCAAATGTCATAAACCTCTTCACTCTTGGTCAAGTGTTGTACTGAAGTGGTAGTTTAATTCAGCCGGTGTTATGACATTTGTGTATCCAGAACATTCTGTTTACACTACAAGCTACATACTTTACTGAATCAAATTCATACTTTATCAAAAGTTATACGAGTAAAATCCTATTGTGTATATGGGAACTCTTGTTTTTGGACAATATTGCATTATGGGAAAATAACTCTTTTTTAGCCAAAATGTGATTTAGACACAATTTCTTTTCTAAACTGTTTGATCTGGAGTTTTAAAACTTAAGAATTATTATTAAACTGATAAAATCTATACACCAAAAAGGTATTGTTTGTAAAAATGTAAAAGTTTTGACTTATAACTGATTTGGAAAGCTTGTGGAAACGATACACATCGCACCATTTGGTGGATCATGATGAAATGAAATATACTCGTATGTAAACATAGCACCTTTTAAGAGAAGACCTGAACAATTATTTTTTAAAATTGCATGAACGAAAGGGGGTCGTTATGATGCATATATTATTCCAAGAAGGTTTTCTTTACACGAAAGAGCTTCATAGCGAACAATGAAATGTTTAACCTAAAAACCAAATTCCATGAAATTTTGATTACTTCATGGTCAAATTTTTGATAAATGGTCAAATAGCTATAAAAACTGAAAAACTGAACTTGGAATATTAAACAACCTGCTACGCTTGTTAAATTAACTTATGTTGACTTGGAAAATTTTTATCAGCATTGAGTGAAAAAGAATTGCTACTTAATTGTTATTAATTGAAATCAGAGGATATTTGAATGAGTTACCCATGATATGTCAACGGATTTAATTCTTAAAAATATAACAGGAAATGCAAATCACAGTATTTTTATGATTTTTTCCAGTCTACTGAAAGTATTGTAACCAATCTGCAAGTTGCATTCTTTAACATAATTTTAGTTATATAGTTATTGGCGTGTTTAAGAACAACATTATTTTTGGCTAATATTGAAGCATAGGAATGTTACTTCTGTGGTAATCATCCGCTTCCGGGCCTTCATTCACCTTCATTTCTTCTTTGTTGTGAATTATAATTACACAACATTGTCATGTAAGTCTCGTTAGCAATAGAGTAGATGGACTAGTTACTAGTATTGGATAAGTTTGATGGAATAAGATCTCATATTATCTAGGTAGTACGGTTTATGATTAATAATGTGAAAATAAATATTCTTTCCGTCAAATGTTTAAGAAAACTACAGATCTTAGTTACGTAAGAATATTGTTCTCATACTAGTAGAGAAATTTAGGGCTCTTTTTAAACTCAATGGTCATAACGCTCTTTCTGCTTGATTATAATAACAATTTTAAAACTCCAGTTAGTAGTAATGGACTGAATGTACGAGTTTTTATAGATGACATAGTAAAAGAGTAAGAGCTGTTGCTTGATTGCTATTGTTCCTATTATTTTCATATAACCTTACTTCCTTGTTTTGCTTTTTTCTGCCGAATTAACTGCATTCATCAAATTAGAGCTAAATAATTCTTTTTATGAAGTCTTCAATTTTATTATTGTTTTATGTTTTAAAAGCCACAATACACTCATCTTGGCGGTTTATCATTTTAAACGTGGTCAGCCAATTTATCTTTGTACTAGATCTCAATAATGTTTTTCTTCTCTGTCGTCGGTTCTCAAACAACTATAAGTTCCATTAAAAATGGAATAGAAGCACTTGTTTTGGTAAGTAAGCCAATACGATTCCAAGAGCTGGGCATTAAATTTTCTTTTGTCTTTTCTTTTTTTTTCTTTTCTTAAACCACTTTTATTTGCTTTGTTTTCTCATAAATATGGCCAAGTTCCTTTTATAAAAACTGAATTCTTTTATTCAAGTAATCGTTATGTAAATACTGATCAGAAAGTCGACTGTCTTAATTTTCTTAGTATTGTTTCTCAAAGGACTAAGCAAACTTGGTAGAAGAAATAGGTTTTGTGAGAATGCATGTACAAATGGAAGTGTTTAGTTTTGATTTTCCTTCTTTTTTTTTATACAAACCATTTTTTCGCAGTGATTTTGTTTTGCTGTTACTAAGTTCAGATGGCTTCATTTCAGTAAATATAATGGTCGAAAGGCTGAATGGTTTATGGGAAGAAATCAAAACAGGCTTCATTTCAGTAGATTTATTTATATTCATTCCATTTAACTTCTCTAAAAGCTATTCCTCAAAATTGGAACGTTCCTTCAACTCTCTGATTTCTGTCATCTCTACGGTAAATTATAACTTTCTTAATTATAATTACAAGAACGTATTAGCACTGTCGAGTTTACAAAACAGACAGAACAGTCGTCTTTCCGGTGTTAATTTCAAGGAAATCGAAATTGTTTCATCTGAGCAGATGAAAGGTTTGAAGGAACCATGATATGAGAAATCTTTTCGTAGAAAATAATCCAGGTTTAAAAGAGGAATTTAACATTTTTCAAAAGAATATGACCAATTAAGAAAGCTATGAGAGCTGAAAGGAAAGAAAGGTAAGTCAAGAATCACTCCATCATAATATACTGATCTACTGTAAAAAAAACTAGTACTTTTATTCAACAACTAAGTACAATAGAAGCAATATTGATAGTTTTAGTTTCTATAATAGACTCTCAGTTTAATCATGTTAAAAATATGTCTGAATCATCAATTATTTCAAGTTTTTTATAACTGGAAAAACGATTATAGGCACATGTAATAAGAAAGATACATAATTGATTAAAATATATGTATAACCACAAACAAAATGCGACAAAAAAATTTTAGTATCCTACACTCAACTTTACTATAAGTAAACGATATTAATTACTTTTTCACTTTACAATAGGAAAGATATAGTGATCCTGAAAAAATGTAATGTTGAGATTTTGACGGATTACATGTTTTAGGTCTTCAAAGTCATTTATGAAGTTTTTTTTAGTGATGTCTGTGTGTATGTGTAGGTGTGAATCCAAAAGTTTGTGTAGACGCTATAGTCCACAATCTCTCATGAATCAAATAATTATTTCACCAAAAAGTGGGCCTCATAGTGTGGATGAATCCTATTGTTTGGGAGCAATTATGCAAGTTAAAAAATCAATTAATTTTTTTTTGCCACAATGCGTTTTTAGATTTTTTTCTCCTAAACTACTAAATCTCCAGTCTCAAAATTTTGGCGTTATCTTGAAAGCTACAAAGGTAATAAGCGAAAAAAATCTTCAAATTTTTAAAACAACAGGTAATATTCTTTTTCAATAAAATGTGACAATTTTCACTTATGATTCAATCTGAAAGATTGAATCTATCAAAGATCATAAAATCTATACCATTTGATAGATTAAAATAAATTACATCAAAGAATAGAGTATTATATTAAAAATTAGATAAGTTAAATGTTTTTAAAATTACATTAATCAAAGGAACATGTCATTTTTGACTCTAAGCAGCTTATTAAAGAACAATTTTGCCAAAAAATTGAAAAGAAAATGAGCAATTTATAAACAAAATCCGTAAAATTTCAATTATCATTAAGAGCAATAAACTATAAAACCTGAATATTCATTCCAGACTAAAACTCTTATCAATCTATATGTTGCATCCTTGAACAAAACTTAATGTGATCTGTAGATTTACTTGTGATTATGAATCATATTACCTTTAGATAATATTGAAGTACGAGAAGTGAGCTCTTTCGTTCTACAGAATAGCTGCTAAGTCGTTGAAAAATACACCGCCTTTTCACTATTCAGTCTAATGGTTCATGTTAATTTTTTTTTTTAAATTTCTAGCTTCCTACTATAAATGTTCTAAGTTATACTGAAAAGCCGACTTTGAATTTGATTTGAGTATGAAAAACTGGCTAATTACTAGTATATTTCTCTCTCAATATATAACGAGTTCAAAATCGAAGAAGAGTAACACAGAGTAAAGAAACACAAACTCGAATATTCGGTAAATCCGTCTTCAGGAGAAAAGAGAAAGGTGGTGGTGGTACAGAGTAAATGTGTACAACTTTTCATGTTGTAGACGCAACGGCAAGTAACCCAAATTTTCAATACATATTTCTTCAATATATTTCTCAATTTCTCAATACATATTCACAGATACCTGATAACAGCGTACATCACTCAGGAAAAAGGTAACACATGCCCAGAGTAAATTGGATTTGTATGATTTTTGCCAAAGGGAAAGAAATGTGATTTTATAAAAGAACACTAGCATGTAAGAAAATTCTGATTATAATAATTTTACAAAAGACCAAAATGAAAACATAACTAAAAATTGAAACAAAAATTTAAAAAATAAAAATAAAATGAATATTTAAAAAAAATTGTTAGTTCATACCTTTACCTTTTCATACTAATATGAGTAAAATATAGTAATCATGGGAAAATATCATGCCTATTCAACGGATTTACTCACTTTTAGATCCTCTAAGTCTATGTTGAATTATTTTGGTGATTATGTAATATATATACAATTAATAATAGCTAAGCTTTAGAAATTTTCAGTAAAAAACAATACAGTTTTGCACAAAAATGTTAACCCATGATTGACTGTTAAAGCTTCTAAATACAATACTGGTCTCACCGTTTAACTGGCCAGAGTGAAATTAACCACAACAATGTTCCTTATATGAGAATAAGCTGCACTGTTATTGGAAAATTTTAGATTACAAAAGAGGTTCAGAGTAGTACATTTCGTGAATGATTTTGTATTTTTTTTTTATTCAAATTACTAAAATATTAAAACTTTAGATGAGGCATCTATTTAAAGTTTTTATGACATGAAAACACTGCGTACATTTTGGGTTACTGGTAAAAGTAGTAGAGCCTAAAAACGTGAATATCTACTTGGAATAAGGGCAACCTGTTCTATTTGTTAGATTTCATTACATTAGTTTATCTAATTTCTTAGATTAATATGTAATCTAAGAAACTTAACAAGAAATTTAAATTCAGAAAACTGAAATGTCTATTAAATTTGAATAAAAATTTTATTTTACGTTTATTAAATACTAATTTTAATACCAAATGTTGGATGATGATAATTTTATGAATTATATCCATATACTGGAAAAGGATAGATAGCGCTAAAACAACAACTTTTATGATCCGTGTGCAAACTCATTTGGACTAATCTGTACCAATGATTGCATTTTTGTATAACTGGCTAAATAGGTATACCAAAATTAAAGCAAATAACGTCATTGAATTGACTTTATAAGCATTCAATATTTAACACAGATTTTGATACTATGTCAAACTGCAATATTTGTTACGATAACTATATTAAAATAATCCCCAAAATATATTGACTCAATCAATTTGATTGACACAAGTAGAGTTATTATCCCAAATTGTTTCAATGAAGCTAAGGATTCTTAATATAGAGAATAATAATCAATGCACATCCAAGAAAGGTGCCAGTAAATCCGTTATACATTGAATTTATGCCAACCATCCATCAACTCGTGGTCATAGCGATTGATAAAACTCGCTTTGTTTATTTAGAGAAACATACAGCAATAATCAACTTCTTCGACGCTTCTCCAACCAGTTTATGTTATTGTTATTCAATAAAATTTAATTGTATTAACTAGGCAACCAGTATTTAACAAAATATATATGGGAACATTCTAACATTATATAAAAATGGAAGAGCGGCTGTTTTTTTTTTTTATTTTTATTAGCTAAATGACCAAAATCTGGCAAGCATTCTATCATATAAGGGTTAATTTTTTTTATATAAAATAATCCTAACTTCTGTGATACTAACTATATGTATGTAATTTTCTTTTGCTATACTGCACCAAAGAGTGCAGTACAATTTGCAGTATATCATGCAGTACAAAATCTGCAAGAAACAATTACATTATCATTGTGAATGTAGTACCTTTCCATGATATTGAAATGTGGCGAATGGACTCTTTCCTCAAGAAAGAGGACTTATGTTTGTTGAGAAATATCCAGTTTTTATTTACAATTCTACTCTAATAGTTTATATTTATTATTTCCAAAAATTAGAAGCTCCCAACAATAAAAAATTTAAATTATATTGAATAGTTGGCTTTGAGTATGTAAACTGGCTAATCACTAATATTTTTTTCTCAATATACATTCATAGCAAACTTATAACAGAGTACAGAAGGCAGGAAAAGTGAGTGATAACACTCACTCAAAAAAAATTTGTATATATGTTATTTGACAAAAAGGAAGGAAAATGATCTTATTAAATACTAAGAAGCCATAAAATTCCCAGTATAATAATTCTATCAAAGACCAAAATCTAAAAGATAATTCAAAATTGAAATCTTTCGTTTAGAGATTAGTAGATGTAATTATCGTACATCTTTAATTATAAATCATCTTAAAACAACATTTTTTCTTCGATGTTTATGATGTTTTTCAGAGAAAATAAGGGTATTTTCCTGTTTTAAATTTGAAAATTTTACTTTAGTATTCAATGTAGAAGGATGTCAAGTAAACGATGTAAGAAACCCACTGGCTATTTGAACAAAAGCCATCTTCTCTTGTAGGAGAATATTTCGTATCAAGAAATGTTCACTTTGGTTTTTCAAAAATGTTATTACTGCTGTAGTTATACTAATGAAATTATTTTCATCAGCTCTGTGATGTACAAAAATAAGCTTATATAATGATATGTCCTTCAATCACTATATGTACTACCTCAGGAATGAAAGACTAATAATCATATCCCATTTAGATGTTTACATATGCTTAAATCAGACGTTATGTGTTATATACTCAAGAAATTTGATATTAAGTTACTTATAGTAAAGTTGAGTGTAGGGCACTCGAGATTTTATTTTATACTAAAAGGTTAGCTATAGAATCTCAACACTTTGAAAATAACATGAACATAAAATTAATAATCTAAGAAGTTCAAGAAATTCCGATAACTGCAAATGACAATTTAGCTATAAAAACTGAACTTGGAATAATAGACAACTTGCTGTACTTAATGGATTTGTTTAAAAATGACTTAGAAATCTTTTTGTCAGAATCAAGTCTAACATTATACTTTTTTTAACCATTAATACTAGAATTTTGAAAATATTTTAATTATTTGTTTATATGCAAGATTAAAAGAATTATTAAATCTATAAAATTTAACGCCTAGTAGCCATATGTTTTCATCTAAGGACATTTATCCAATTCCAAAGTTCTAATGCAAGAATAATTAGTGTTAGTACAGGATCAACCACATCCAAAATCGATGTCAATAAGAGATGTGTTCAAGGAGGTCTGTTATCATGCTATTCTTGTGATTTTGTGCCGATGACCTACTGCATACCCTTAATAATCAAAGATACGATATACAGGGATACTCATATGACCTCATTATTTTAAAATTTATGGTACTGAGCTCGTACAGTTTGTTTTCCAAATTGGAAAACGATGATTAAAGAAGAAAGGTCTACATCTAAATCTAACCAACATAGTCCTTATTTGTTTCTCAAGAAAAAAATAAATTAGGTTTCAAAAACCTCTCTCCTTATTAGTAACACTAAAATAAAACTCCTAGAGGTATACTAAAACGTTGGAGCTTCATAAGATAAAATATTAAACTGCAATATCTATATAACAGAGCATTGGCTAAGGTCACATAAGCAAGGTTTTACTGTATCAGACTCAGTGATACTTATTAGGATCTTAATCAGAATTCTACATTTCTGGCTTTACAAACAAAATGGTATATATTCGTTAATTACAATATGGAAAACATACAAAAATTAGTCTTAATAACTACAGATGAAAAGTTTAGCGGTAACAAGAGTTATAACCACCTGACCCACCTCCAGCAAGGGAAAGAATTATAACGTCCGCGCATTAGATATCTTTATTAAAAAATAGGTAATTTGGGGTCTGTTTGGATGAAAATGTCTCAAAGGGAGATATAAATGTTCAAAAATGCATTAAAAAAAATATTAGTACTTTTCTTATATCTTGTCAGATGCAATGGTCTTTTGGTATTTTGCAGGGGGTAATTACAAAATATTATCTGATTTGAAAGCTTCCTGATTTCATAAAAATATCTTTTTCCTGTGTACTATCTGGTTAAAAATTAATAATACAAGACCAGTAAAAATAAACCATCTTTGATGTTGATACCTCGACACAAGGGAATCTTTCTGCACAACACCTCACTTTTTCATGGACTAAAATTGCATAATAATAAGGTAGCAGATAGAAGAAAGCAAGGTAGCTAATACAACTGAGTCTGGATACTTCTCTAAAGACAATTATGATGTCCTTTGATGAAGTTTTGAAGTTGAATTTAAATATGTCAAAAGGATATAGAATGAGGCAGAAATGGCAACGCTTCGCACGATTTCCATGACATTCGGTCCTCAGTATAGTTATAATAATGTGTCACAGTTAAGCTTAAACATTTTTAGTTAGTTACAACTGATAAAATTGATATTACCACATGGAAATAAATGATACCTTATCATCTATGAGTTTTATATTAGGACGTTCGATAGCCACATTTAAATAAAGCTAAAATTTAATTTGTTGCCAACGACATGGATATTATGTTTACCTACACAACTTACCTACTTATAGTAAAGTGTAGGCACTAATGATGTTCATAGCTATATTTCTCTTTAAGGTAATCAAAATTTGTTGATTTTTTTCATTTTGAAGAATTAAATTTTGGGTCTATAATTTGTACAATTTATTTGTACCAAGACAACCATATTTGTAAATGTAATTTAAATAGAAATCTTCAACTCATCCTCTCATAGAGTTCTATTTGTAGGTGCAATTCATTACCATGCGTCAAACGGTGTGATCTGAAAGGTGCTCAAAATCAATCATAAGTCAAATTATTACGTTTTATTGCAAAAAATACTTTTTAAAAATTGAGATTTTTTTATTTACTGTTTTTGTCAAATTCATAATAATCCCAAAATTTCAACATTTTCTAGTTAGTAGCTTAGGAAGAAAGGGTGTTATGTAAAATGTCATTTTGGCCAAAAAAGTGAATTTTCCATTATACGATATTTCCCAAAAATAATAGAGTATGTCCACTATAGAATCTAATGTTGGGTAAATTATAAATTTAATCTATTAAAACGTGTGTTATTTGCGGAACACAAACTTTACGTTACACACCCATCGATCTACCCTTACACAGACATCATCAGAACAACGTCAAAAAAGAACTTTGGGGATCTCAAAACCTGTAAATCTGTCAAAGTTTTGAGATCAATATTTTTCATGTATTCTATACTTTACTTATAGTGAAGTAAAAATTGAACGCTGGGGACCGATAAAACCTCTGCCAAAGTCATAGTAAATTATTGATAAAATATGTTAATTAAAATTAGGTTAAGTTGTGTAAACTTGATATAAGAGGTATTGCTAATGGTGAATTAGTTTAAAAATCAATTCCATTGGCATAGACTTACTGAATATGACTAAATTTTAATTATAATATGATAGATCAATTTTAATTTGAATAGTATCTATTTTCTCAATAGTGAGATTGGATTCAAAATTTTCAGCTTGATGAGTGCTAGTATTCTGGTGGACATTCTATAGTCCACCTTTCTATTCTATAGTACGAGGTGTGTAAATAAAGTAGTGAAACTGGCACCGTCGCTTTCGATCTGGCAACGCTGGAGACGCGTGGCCTTGAGTAGCGTCAGGTGCACGTGTGATGCGCCTCCAGTATGAATCTGAACTCGCCACAGTCATTTGTTTGTCCGTAGCGTTAGTTTTCGTGAAATGGTTTTTTCTTGAGCGTTTTAAAAATGAGTGACCTCAAAGTTGAGCAGCGGTGTGCAATCAAATTTTGCTTCAGACTTGGACATAATGCAACCGAAACTTTTGAAAAACTTCAGGAGGCCTATGGAGAACGTGTTTTATCAAGGGCACAGGTTTTTCGGTGGTTTAAGGAATTTTCAGAAGGAAGAGAGTCGATTGAAGATGAACCACGAAGCTGAAGGCCTTCAAGTGCAAACACCGATGAAAATGTCAACAGAGTACGGAACCTTGTGCGTTCAGATCGACGCTTGACAGTCAGAATGATCGGGGAACAGTTGAATTTGAATCACACCTCCGTTCATCACATTTTGACCAATGAATTGGAGATGAGAAAAATTTGTGCGAAAATGGTTCCGAAAAACCTTTCCCAAGACCAAAAAGATCTCAGAAAGGGAAGGAGTCTTGACTTTTTGGGTTCAATTGAAAATGATCCCCGTTTTCTTGAACGTGTCATTACTGGTGACGAGTCATGGGTGTTTGAGTACGACCCAGAAACGAAACGTCAGAGCATGGAGTGGCACACTGCGACTTCTCCAAGGCCCCAGAAAGCACGCATGAGCAAGTCGAAAATCAAATGCATGCTGATTTGTTTTTTTGATAGCCACGGAATCGTCCACAAAGAGTTTGTGCCACAAGGCCAAACGGTTAATCAGCACTTCTACCGTGAGGTCCTTGAAAGACTTCGAAAAAGAGTCCTTCGTGTGCGGCCAAACATCAAAGACAAGTGGGTGTTGCATCGCGACAACGCGCCCTGTCACACTGCCATCTCAATAAACGAGTTTTTGGCCAGTAAAAACATTCCTGTTGCTCCTCAGCCTCCTTATTCACCAGACTTGAGTCCTTGTGACTTTTTCCTCTTCCCGAGATTGAAAAATCACCTCAAGGGAACTCATTTCGGGACACTACAAAACATACAAACTGCTGTAACCGACCAGCTGAAGGCCATTCCAGAATCCGAGTTCCAGCAATGCTACAATGATCGGAAGGACCGTCTCCAGCGCTGTGTGGCTTCCGAAGGGAACTATTTTGAAGGTGACAATATCACATTGTAATTATATTTGAATAGAAAATTAAAAAAAAATCAGTCTCACTACTTTATTTACACACCTCGTATGTACCTTTCCGAAAGTAAGTTAAAATGAACTCCAGTTTCGGTGGCTTGAACTTAATAAGGAAATGAATAACTTTATGTTATCTATATAAATAAAATAATGATTTTGTCTGTACACTGCTTAGAACTGACTCATTTCAAGTTTTCTTTACGTTTCATACATTGGAGAAACCGAATCCATCCTTAGAAAAATGTCTGTCGGTTTGTCTGTCTGTCGGTTTGTTGGTTTGTCTGTCTGTCGGTTTGTCGGTTTGTCTGTTTGTCCGCAAAACTTTGTCACAAGTAAACTCAGCTACCATAACACATATAAAGCTCAAACTTTTACAGTAGATTTTTATAGATCTAACTTAAAATATAGGCTCTGAATTCATTGGCAATTCAACGTAGAAGTGAAGTTATGGACGTTTAAATCAAAAACCTTTGTCACAAGTAAACTCAGCCACCATAAGACATGGCGAGCTGAAACTTTGACACTGGATTTGTGTATGCCTAACTTAAAAAATGGTTTCTAAATAGATTCATAATTAAGTACAGAAATGAAGTTATACGGCTTTAAGCGTATTTTCCTAACTTCACAGACAAGTTTGTTTTGAAAATACACAGGTGAAGCAAGTAGGTATTGTTAGTTGATTTTAATTTCATTGGAGCATATGAATATATTGCGTATTTGACATAATTGAAAAGGTGTTTCCCAGAGTTGAGGACGTACTATCTATTACGAATAAATAGTTTTGTAAACGAGCAATTCTCAACCCTTAATATGAACAGGCAGGAAAAATCAACAAACAAGTTCTTACGCTATATCATATCGAGGAAAGAACTTACAAGTCATTACAAGTAAAGAGATTGGATTAGTGATGAAGAAGCAGTTCATTATCTAATTGAATTTCTTGACTCTGAATTTATTTCTTCTGGACTGCCTGCTCATGAGTAAAAACTTAAACTAGGAGAACCAATCATGCTGCAATTCAGTAGCAGTACCAAATTTCATGTTACGAAACATGAGTGCCCCAAAACTGTGCAACGGGACACGACTCTGAGTTCGTGCTCTACACAGATATTCGATAGAGGCGGACATAATGACTGGTGTGGTATTGGGGAGTCTGTGTGTATACCACGCATACCATTGATTCCGAGCCACTGTCTGTTTCCGTTGAAATGATTGCAAAGTCCCGTCAGAGTCATTTTCGCAATGACGTTAACTAAGTCGCAAAGGGAGACTTTATCTAACACAGAAATTCAAGTTAGCGAAACGAAGTTTTTCTCACATGGTCAACTATAGTTTACTTGCTCAAGAGGTTGCAACTGTTTGTTCTTCCATGAACCTGAAGGACAGACAGCTAATGTTGTGTATAAAGAGGCATTTGTTCAACACTGCACTAATAATGGTATTTTCTACTATTCTATAATTTCTAATTATAGTATTAGTATAATGCTATAATTGATATTTTGGAATACCAAATATAATAGAATTTTTGATTCCATCCAAATGGTTACGTTTGCTAGTTTTATATAAATAAATAAGAAAATGTGAGTTTTAAGTACTAATGATTACTTTTGCTGGGTTTTTTTTCATGTATGACTTGAGGTGGGTGGAGGTGTCATCTGGGACGCGTTATTGATAAATCAGTCATTGCCTTTTCTGCAATTTAAGCAATCTTACTTTATCAAAAATATGAAGTGGCCTACACTCAACTTTATTATAACTTTATTTAACGTTAAACTCATGTATAATACATTTAATTAACTGGTGGCTTGTACCATCCTAAAGTAGCTGGTACCATTTTTACCAACTGTAATGAAAATGTATTCAACAATTTTAAATCTTCAAAAAATGTCTAAAATTTGTATCTGAAGTCTATTCATCTTATTTAAAGTTTAAAATCTTCTAAAAAAGTTAAGATGTTAGAAATCTTGGTTGTGGGTATAACAGTAACAGGGGTTCAAATGTTATACAAATCTATATATTTTTATAGAGGTTCTCATTTCTTTAGACATCATGTGAGCCTAAATATCATACATCTTCTAAAAATCGTAACCCTTACTTTAATATGCAGTTAAAATTACTCCTTAATTCATTCATAAAATAGTAACGGTGATTTTAATAACAGTAATGAGAAGAGATGTAATGATTGTCAAGTCAGGCATGTTCGTTTATTTGATTTTAAATTTATTCTATGATAGTTATATTTTAAATTTAAATTGTGACAAACAATTTTTCGCTTAAAATAAATGAAAATATTTCATATACATTTTTTATCTTACTAATATTTGTTTAATTTTTTAAATATTTGGTTAATTTTTTTCACATTTGGTAAATTGTGAAAGTTTTGTCAAATTAAAACTTTAGTAGTATTATCACGTTCTTAGGTGACCGTGACTACAATATCAAACAAAAAAATTTCTTGTGAAGTTATTTAAGTCAATGCAAGTTATATTCATTATTGGAACGAGACTTAGTAACAACTAATTAAAATGATCAATTAGATGTCATTTTTTTCTATACATATACATACAGCCGGAGTTTATAAAACTTACTTATTTGATCCCAAATCAATATAAGTAATATTAGATCAACTGGAGTACATACCAACATACGTGATATTTGACCGATTAGAACAGGAGGTTCAATTTTTACTATTTCTACAGAAATGTTTGGAGCTAATGAATATAACAATTGGAGTTATGAATATCATAACAATTGTTAAAGAAAAATAAAACAAAAATTCAATTGTTTCTCGAGGAGTTTGAAATTATGTTTACTTATGGTAAAGTTGGGTGCAGGCCACTCCAGATTTTTTTTAGCATAAGGTACATTATTTAAAAACAGTTTTTTAATAACACTTTTTTAAGTCCTACAACTACAACACCTAAAGTAACTTTTGCATGTTTCTTTTGCATGACCTAATGAACGCAAAGGTCTGCTATTTTCTTCAATAATCGTGATCATCAATAATTTATCTATTCGTTTTGTGGGTATTGTTTCTTTACATTATTGGAAATTTGATAGCAATTATTCAACTTTGAATTGAAATAACTTGTCATTCTTAAGTCCAATTTGGACCAAGGACAGCGGAAGAAACAGAAACTGGAGTATTTGGACCTAAGACCAAATACTCCAAATCTATGGGCATGTACACCAGATGCTATCGAAAGATGTGCACAATTTAATATCGATAAAGGATGTAAGAACAGACATATAGTAATTATGTCTGATAGTCAAGCAGCAATCAAAGCATTGAGCTCAAATTTTATCAGCTCAAAGATGGTCCTGAACTGCAAAAATAAACTCAATCTCTTGTATATGAGGAACTGGATATCTCTCTACTAGGTGCCAGGACATGCAGGAGTAGAGAGAAATGAACGAGCAGACGAACTTGCATTGGGAAGGTGCTCAGAATCCGTATATTGGTTCAGAACCATATTGTACCATAGGAAAGCACACTAGACAAGAACTCCTTAGGAAAGAGGATAGGAAAAACAGAAAGCAATACTGGAATTCTTTTCAAGGACACAGACAATCAAAGATACTTCTCAATAAGTCTGAGAATAGGTAAATCTTGTGTTGTATGGAAAGGAGTAGGAATAATCTAAGGATTTTAACCAGATTTCTAACGGGTCACTGCAAACATAATGACCATGTTCGAAGAATGGGCATTATCAATTATGGTTTGTGTAGATTCTGCAAGGAAGAGAAAGAGACACCGTTGCACCTGCCGTCTGACATTCAAGCCACTTTGCTGCACAGAGGCAGGTGCTACGGGACACTCAACAAAACAACTTTTAAACTGCGGTAATTTAGTACAGAAGGCGGGAAGTACAATAGTTCTTAGGACGTAGTTTTATAGTCACCCTCAATTAATAATAATATGTTAATCAGACAGTGCTAATGTCTTAGTAGACGATGCACTTATCAACTATAAATAAAAAAAAATTATAGGTTCCAATTTTCATTCATCCTAAAGAAAATTCTTCTACTTGTGTTCATTTTTTAGGAGTTGTAGAATTTATCTTTATTTATTCGGTTCAATGGGACTATTTAAGGAGGGTTATTGCTATAAATAATTTGTTGACAGAAGATAAATCTCAGTAGAATGTTGATGCCGTAAAGATAATAGTCATAACAAATTGGACTTGTGTGTGAAGACTGTAACTAACAAATACTTAACTTTCATAAATTTGTTAAAAAATTGCATTATATCGGATTAAAACATCTGGATATTAGTTTTGATTCACTGGATTCGATTCACTTGTGAAAGTTCCTTCAATATTCAAGAATCAAATCAGAATGATTCCTTTAGGACTTAGCGCTTTTTATATTTTGCTGATCAAAATATTTGGAACAGACTCTATTCATTTACTATTCAGATAAATATTTTGTCCCTTATGAAAGCACTTTTTTACCAAAAATTCTTCTTCTTCAGCCAACGTCCGTCCTTGGGCTGTCGGCCATTCGACGCCGTACTGCCCAGTAAAGACCAGCCAATCCATCTCCAGTCCGATCGCGATCGAGATCTTTTAAGCCTTCACAAGTTGTTAGGTGAGCTGCGGTACCTTCTTCTCTAATGCAGAGAGGCCAGATTGGGGTGTCTACCACCCCGATGCGGTTCAAATGGTTTTGCAGATAATCGTGGCCGGTGTTTACCAAAAATTGATCATGTTACTACAGATAGAGCTTAATAGTTATCATTTTTAGTGTAATATTACTGTACATCTATTAATTTTAATGTAAATTACTGTACCAATGCTTAAGATCATAATATATTAGTAGTAAGGCAATACCGATTGTAAACTTTTAAGTTTATTGAGTCACCGGTGAGTGGTTTCAAATTAGTAGCCATTTTGTCACAATGAACAAAAACTTATCTTTCCCAGCATCAATATTAACCAAAAACAATTGATTTCTTAAACGCACCAATACTTGTTTAATCTACTAAAACAAGAGCATGTATGTTGCACATATGTATATGTTGTTAAGATTTGTTAAAGCAATAAACATGTAGACTGATTACATTTATTTGACCACCATCCATCACAACTCCAAAAAATAATAAATTATTTAGTTCATTTACTTTTCCTTTTATAGCTTTAAAAATTAAATCTCTTTAATTTAAGTTTAGGGAAAAAAGAGGAAAATATTTTCTGAAATTATGTGACATACATTATACACAATTACAAAACCGACAAATTCGCTACGGAACTGAGTTTAATAATAATATTAATAACATATCCAGTTTTTCTACAATGAGTTTAAGTGTGTTATAACTGATAAAAGGGATATAGCCACAATAAAACATTTGAAATAATTAAATTAATTATCTATGATTTTGATACTATTTCACCAGGGTGTTTGATACTTCGTCTTCAGGATAGATATATTAAAATAAAACCAAACCCAAGTGATTGTAATAACTTTTACATTTCGTTTACTGATAGTAAACTTGAGCTAGCCACCCCAATTTTTTTGTAACAACAAAACTAATTTTAAACAGATTATTAAATAAATTCATTATGCAAATTTTATTATTTTGTAAGAGTAGTTTTACGAAAAGAAAATAATTCATAAATTAACAAAATGTGGTATAATGCATCTTTTTATCATCTAATTGTATAAAAAAAAGTGGCATTAATTTTCCTATAAGGAGCTATTTTCATGTTCAACTTCATTATGACCCGTAAAATGAACAGAAAGGACTTCAAAATCTTTCAGTTCTTCTTAAAAGTTAAAAATTTTAAATTTTTATCCAAAATAACATTATTTTAATTCTTAAAATTATAGTTCTTTTTTCAATTAATGTTGATACCAGCTTTATACTAACTGAAAAATTTGAGCTCTCCAGAACTACTAGTTGAAGAAAAAATTGAGTCAAAAATCATTTAAAAAGCCATAAAGTAGATTTCTAATGACACAATTTTACTGCACACAATACAGCTCATCTACGCTATACGGACTATTTTTTGGTGCAGTATTATATGGTGAGACATGGAGTGGGCGAAATCTTTCGATGTTAATCCAAAAGATATTGACACATACACATAGTTAACAAATGAAATCAATCAGTAGACCTCAAAAGGAGTAATTCTGCTAAAATCTCAAAATCAAGTTTTTTCATTATTACTATACTTGGCATATGGTTGGGATGAAAATATAAGAGAAGCTATGCTTGTACATTGAAAATTGACAACATTAGAAGGGCGAATTTATAATTATAACTATGCACTTATAATTCTAACTTTTGCCCAAGCAACTTTGTCAAAGCCATCAAAAGAAATTGGCGAATAATTTGATGATAATTTCAGTTAGACATACGTATTAAACAACCAAATAGCCTTTTCTTGATAATATAACTTGAATGGTAAAGAATTGAATATCAAAGGTAAATAAAGGTTTCCTGAATGTGCTACGGTAAAAACAAAAAGGGAGTGATGATAGTATTGTATAAGTCTTTTAAAAAGAAGATTTTTGCGAATCGCTCTAAGCTTTAGTAGGGCTCGACTTATAGTTATAGTTATCTCGACCAGGAGGTCTGATGATACCTGCTATACCCTCATGCCTAACTGTATTCAGTCATACCTCTTGATACAAAATTAATTCATTCCGGAAGCGGTTTTGTAAGATGAGTTTTTCGTAAAATAAATCGCTAATTACATGTAAATAGCCTAATGCGTTCCAATCCCCAATACCCACACTAAAATACACTTGATAAATTAAAATAACCAATATAATAATTGTTATACATGTTATAATTTAATAAGCATAGTGATTAGTAATAAAATTGAATAATAGTAATAATATTTAACTTTATATTTTAGCTTTGGATTTTAGCGACTGGGTGGGCGAACGGAAAGGTATTGGTTAGGGTTTGTCAGTTTTAAAAAACGGTTTTTTGGAAAAAATTATGAAATTCAAAAACCGGTTTTTAGTAGAAAATATCGGTTTTCAATGTATGAATAACACTTAAAAAAAATTTGAAAATGACAAATGTATCCAAATGTACCAGATTGATGAAAACACTGTTGCAAGCGGTTCTTGGAATCATATCGGTCCGATTTAATAATATGGTTATTATAAAAATAATATGGTTATAAAATAATATGGTTAATAATATGGTTATTATAAAAATATGAAAATATTTATTCGAACCTTTTGCTGAATGACTCGTTTCACTATTATAAAAATATTTACATTCTTATACCTGAAAATTAAGCACAAAGAACGAATAGTTGTTTTTAAAGTTATTTAATCCTGGTCAACTATTATTTCTTTGTTCTACTAAATTGAATAAAAAAAGTTTTACTATCAATAAAATTGTACAGTAAATAATTTCAGTCAAAAACTGCTTTTAATCACTCTAAATTTTCTGTTAAAATTTTTTGTTCGAATTACAAAATATGTGAGCAAAAAAATTTTTTTATAAAAATTCGTAACCGGTTAAAACCGGTTTTATGGAAAAATTACTATTATAAAACCGGTTTTCTAAAATGTTGGTTTTTATTGGTAGTGAGGTACAGAGGAGGAGAAGACGTTTTCTAACTGCAAAACGTACACGTATGTAATGTACGAACATATGCGTACAACTTCATTTAAACTTTAATTAAAGTTATTAAGTAAATAGGTAATTAATTTTTAACTTTTTTAACTTTTATTTTTTTTTTAATTTTTTAGAACTTTAATCATATTTTTTTTTAGTTTCAGAACTTTTATCACTTTTATTACTTTTCTGTTATATATTTTTTTCATTTCATTTTTCACTTGTTTTAACTGATATCGTCTGAGATAAGTTCCTCCTTACTCGAGGGAAGGCCCGGATCATGTTGAGGGTTGGCAAGTGCGATAACAATTAGATCGCATTGTTATTTGTTAAAATAACTCTCAAAAAAGATAAAACAAAACTATCTATATATGATCAAACCACAATAAGAAATGGGAAAACAAGACTAAGATCTTTCAACCGTAACAAGCGGTCTTCGTCAGAGTCAAAAACCCAACTGAACACTAGATGCAGAAAACATCTGGTGAGGAGTTGAGAAGAGTGGGAGGGAAGAGTGGTATTTTAAAAGGGTGAAAGCACAGGAAAGGACTAATGTCCAGAAAGGGATGTTTGGGGAAACAAAGGAGTACAGTAAGAAAAAGTAAAAGACTATCCGCTAGCTGTCAACCCTCTTTAAGGGTCAACCCTCTGTCAAAGAGGGTTGACAGCTAGCGGATAGTTTTTTACTTTTTCTTACTGTACTCCTTTGTTTCCCCAAACATCCCTTTCTGGACATTAGTCCTTTCCTGTGCTTTCACCCTTTTAAAATACCACTCTTCCCTCCCACTCTTCTCAACTCCTCACCAGATGTTTTCTGCATCTAGTGTTCAGTTGGGTTTTTGACTCTGACGAAAACCGCTTGTTACGGTTGAAAGATCTTAGTCTTGTTTTCCCATTTCTTATTGTGGTTTGATCATTGATTGTTGTTTCACGTGTTTATGTGAAATCTTTTTATCTATCTATATATATGTGTAACAAAACCTATATATTTTAGGTTTATAGTTACATCTAAAATCCCTTTCTTTTGAAGTGATTTCGAGCTGAAGAAATGAGCAAACACTTTGATATTTTTTTCTTTCTTATAATGAAACAAAGTTCGTAAGATGAAGCAATTTTTTTCCAGAAAGACCTTTCGTAAGATGGAAATTTCGTTAGAAGAAGCTTTTGTATGAAGAGGTACTACTGTGTCTCCAAATTATCACAATATCAGCAATTCTCCCAATCTTATGAGAGACTATGACTTTGGATACTGTTATACAACCTTATAAACAATGAATCTTTTACTCACTGAAGTCTACTACTTACTAATACTACTCATCATTGTCCATATTCAGCTAGCTGCCAACTGACCAAAGACGTAAATAAATTATTTAAAAAAAAAATACATATTTTAAATTTCAAGGAGATTCTAAATCTACACGAAATCTGAAACTATATTTACTACTCATTCAATTATTGAGTCGCTTTTCACGTATCTTTAGGAGCAATGACAAACTTTTGAGAAGTATGTTGGAAAGATCTCGGGTTGAATTCTGATCGTTCAAAGCACTTCAGAATATTATTTTCTGTTTAATCAAAGAAAAAAATGAAACTTTAACGCCAAAGAGTCGTTTTAGGGTAAACAAAATAATTAAATAATCTCCATATATAGAAATTTAATAATATAAATAATGGATTTCAAACAAGTAGTGTTTAACTTCAGTACAAATACTTTTATGACCTTCTGTCTATTTTTTTTAATAAAGTGGAATTTAAAAATTGTTTTTACAACCGTTGCAATCGTCAGCAATCGTCGTAAGATCACACTATATTTAATATTAATTATTAGATTATTGTTGGGTTTAAATAATACTTACTATTTAGTAATTACAACAAAGATGTTTTGTTAAATTTATTATTACATTTATATAATTATAAAACAATATTTATTATTGATAATTTTCTTGCATGATAAATAATATATCCTTAAATTATAAAAGTGTTTACTTTTATAATAAAACTTTTTTGACAATGCTAGTCTTATTTGAAATATATGAAAACCTCGGTAGGAGTAAGCCGAAAAGCTGTCATTTCAAATTGTTTGACTGAAGAAATTAAACTCCGCTCATAATCGTAAAAATAAAAAAATACAAGTTGTTTTGTTATCTGTCGAAATGATTATAAAGGAGTGTAAACAAATTTCCTTAGTCAAAATTATAAAGAAAGACTACCATAAACTAAGGGGTCAGGTTAGCTCAGTGGTTACGTGCTCGCCTCTGAACTGATAGGACCGGGGTTCGATCCCCACCTGGCCCTCGATTTATTCATGCGGGAGGTGAATAAATCTGAGCACGTCGTCCCTCGGAGAAGGACGTTAAACTGTCGGTACCGAGCCTGTACGATGTCAGGTACTCGTTACACTCCTACTCTAAATACACTTGAGTTAGGCAAAATTTAAGACTCCCAGTGTAGAATCAATCTTCATTGTGTGGTATCACAAAGGGCCAATGCTCGGCCTAAATGTGTTCCCTTGTGTGACTGCCCCTGTAACCTAACCTATCATAAACTAATTAAAAATAACAGATTTTGATTTTGTAGTGTGAAATTCGGACTATGATTATTTCACATTTTTTGTGCAATATTCTTAATAATACATATATAACAAATGAGTGATCGTTCTCTCTGCATTTCCTAACCTTGTCCCCACAAGTGTTACGAACATACATATTTAATAAATTAATTTAACTCGAAAATAGTAAACCCTAAATCAATGAAATATCCTTACTATCAAGTGAAAAGTTTCTATGATTTACTTTTGTACGATAAAATCGAAGTTTGGCCTAGCTTCAAACAATACAACAACTCTTTAAGCCGACTGTAGATATTGCTTGTACAACGTGTAAACAGTGTAGACGAAACATCGCATTAAAGTTGCATTCTTTGAAGCTATACTAAACCACGATAGAAAAGAAAAATAGTGTTTATTATATGTAGTCGAGATAAGAATATATATATCATAAAAATGTCAAATAACAATCAATGATCAAACCACAATGTGAAATGGGAAAAAAAGAATAAGATCTTTCAACCACAACAAGCAGTCTTCGTCAGAGTCAAAAACCAGTTGGGTTTTTGACTCTGTCAAAGACCGCTTGTTATGGTTGAAAGATCTTATTCTTTTTTTCCCATTTCTTACTGTGGTTTGATCATTTATGTATATACAAATATTTTAGATTGTATTTATTAATTGGTTATGTTTTTTCAGGAACTAGAACTTCGTATTGAAACCCAGAAACAAACAATCCAAGCGAGAGACGAGAGTATCAAGAAACTCCTAGAAATGCTTCAAAACAAAGGTGTTGGTGAGTTAAATAATAATATGTTCATGTACCATGTATTCTAAAATCGTCGGGGTGGTCAACTGTTCATTTAAATTATCCTGATTCCTCTTTCATATTAACCAATTAACAATTTTGATTCGAAATTATAACCGATTTTGATTACAGAATAACCATTATAAACAATATATTTAATGGTTTATAAATCTAATGAATAAAAATTAAAATAAATAATAAATGACCAAATTATGTAACATGAATTATTTTATCGGAATCATTTTATTTTCACATCTCACTGACTTCAAAAATTATTAGGTAAACACATAAAAATAAAAAATAGAGCAAAATTTAAACAAATTGTTTTCGATTAATGTGAATTACACCTTTATCCACAACTTATGTTGATAATAATATTAAACATGAACATATGCCAACAAATTTATTGAAGAACGGAATACAGAATTAAACACAGCTCATTTAATTTAAGAAAATTTTCATCGATGTTTTAAACAGTATATGTTTATATTGTACATGTATTCACAAACTTTTTATGTAAGTCATTCAAGTTAAGTTTAATTTTTAACAGCTATCATAAAATGATGTCAAAGCAGCCGCTTAGAAAAGAAAGTTTACCAGAATAAACTTAATTTTCTTCTATAAAGTGTGACAAGTTATATTCAATAACTGTATTTTTTATATGTGATGTATTAATTAAATGCTGCAGGCTACCCTGAGACTGTCACAATGCTTGGGACATTCGGCTACTACAATGCAAACCTTCTATAGTGCCATTGAGGAAAACAATATGGCTAACAATCTGTGTTTTTCTTTATTTCACATAATTTCTGCAGCAAGTATAATTTTTGCCTGCAGCATATAATTAAAGTATAATAAATTCTTTACAAACAACTCGTGGGATCTAAAATATATGAACAACAGGACATTTAAATTTTAAATACAATCTTGAAATAAATGTAAATTGAAAATAATAATCAACTAAAAAATAAAAAAAAAACATTGGCCTAGTGTTTAGCATTGTCTGCTTTCATAATATAAATTTAACTTACAATCCAATTTAAGGTAACAGTATTACAAAAAAAATAGTGCCTTTATAACCAATTTGTCAAATAAGCTAAAACTTTTATTTATTCAGCTCTCAAACTTTCAAAAAAAAAAAACGATAAATTATCCGTCAACAAGAAGCATAACAACTAATTACACTTGACATTAAAATCAATTGAGGAAAAAATTTTTTTTAGTAGACTCAAGTCTGCACCTTCTGCCAATAAAAAACATGCCAACAAGGAGTGTTAACTAGAATCTCCATATTTATGATAAACTTAAACCGTCTATGACCAAACAGAAATATATTTCTGACATATATAAGGAAAATAAACACTGTTTCACAAAGATTATACTGGGAAACAAAGGGAAAGTTTGTCCCATAATCAGCGGATACTTTGAAACTAAAATTTCGACTGTGTACAGAGTTGATTATTAAATATGTACAAAATGACTTTAAAAGAACTGAGATAACAAACTCAAATATCAATGTTGTCGGTGAACACAGATTTCCAAGGAATAGAAACCACAGACCTAGAACAATACAGAAGTAGTAGTCTGGTCAGGAAGTAGTAGAAATACTATGATCTGGCATTAGATGAAAATAATAGCTACGGATAGCAGAGCTCATATTTATTTATAGATTTTGTAGAAATTGTAACGGTGTTTACAGTTTGTGATAGTTAAATCTTTCTACTTAATAACAGTTTCTGTTGTTTTATTTGTTTGTTGCAATACATTATTGTTTTAAAAAAATACAAGATTTTTTTTAGTTCAATATAGCAAATGCTAGATGTGACGTAATATTTAGATTTAGTAATAAAATGTGTGAATCACAAACTACACAGAGTGATCTGCATATGAATCCATTCTGTTTAAATAGCTGGCCTTAAAAAGACAACTTCTATGTATTTGACTTATGGCACAACATAAATATATTAAATTCAAGGATAATGATAAAAATTGAACCTCCATATTTTTCCCCTAATCTTATGCTATGGAATATTAACTGAAAATATTCTTTGGCTTGTTTAAAATTAGAAAACTAGAAAAGTTGCTAAATGTCTTAAATATATTGCAATTACATATTGAATATACTTGTCGTAAATAGGAACATTAAAAAAATTAAATACTATCTATGGCAGTATAATTTAAATAAATCCATATAATACTGTTACCTTAAATTTACTTTTCAAGATGTATTTAAATGGATGATTCTAAGTTGCTAAAAACTAAATTGTAAACATAATCATAAACATATACCTAAATAATATTAAATTATGAATTGAAATTATCTATTAAAATTAAAACTGTAGTGATACATACATTGTGTTTTTTTTATTTTTTTAACAATCATAAAAAATAATTAAACTGGAGTAAATTCAAACATTCCTCATAACATGCTGTGTACTAAGGGGTCAATATATGAAAATACAAAGGATTATACATATTTTGTATAAAACAGTTTCAATGAAATGATGCGTACCAATTTTCGAAAACTGTGAATAATAATTGCATTATGGGGAATCTATAAGACACAAAGATTGTTGTTCATATCGCTTTAAAAATCTTGGACATTATTGGTGGACTAAAATAATATTAGTTTATATTCAATATACTACATATTTAAATTCAATACATATCCAATATAGTTACCAGTATTTAATAGTGCTAAAAAACACAAAATAAATTACGATATTTTTCTTAAATATTTTTATTACACTGAAATGATAATAAAAAATTGGTATTGTATGACACTCAGTAATATATAATAATAGTGGTTATTTGTTATCAGTATGTCACGGAATATTAGAAGTAAACCTAGGCAGCCCACTGAAATGCAAATAACAAATTTGTGATGTAAAGTTATAAACTAAATTAGAATATTAAAGAAATACTTTTTACGCTTATTTTTAATAATTTTTATTGATTATTTCCAAATAAATCAAATTGTTTTAGAAGGTATAGCAAAATCTCATTTATTTTTTACCCATAAAAACGCCAGAAAATATTCTATAGCTAGGAGGTAAATATATACAGTGGCATAGCTAGAATTGTGTCAGCTCTGGTTTTGGGTATAAAATAAGTCCCAAGATTTTTGTATTTTCTTTTCAGCAAATTGAAAAAAATGTTTACAAACGACATAATTATTGTCAAATATATCTTATACATCAAATGATATTTTTTTTTGCTTTTGGCTCCACAAAGAAATTGTAAATATGCATTTACTATATTTTAGCATAATAATCGTACAATCATCAAATATATTTTAAAAAGTGTATGTTGTCTTTCACTAAAACTGTAAGAGCATATTATAACTTTAAAAATAATGTGGCAGCGTACCCCCTAATTCAAAATGATGTTTTTATATCTTAAGTAAAAGTCTTTTTTTCACGTCGAATTATTCTTAGTTATTTTTTTTTTTTTGGAAAATATCGAAGTGAGTTAAATTTTTATTTAATGTTATTTTCCTTTTATTATTTTATAGAAGTATTCTTCTATAATATTTTAATATAAATAAAAGATGAAAAGGATTCTAATAAGCCAACATTAAATGAACTCTTATTAACTGTGTAAGTTCAAATGAATACAGCACTGAATGTAACCAAAAAGTATGGACTTTGAAAGAAAATATTTAAAATGAATTATTATACCAAAGTTGTCATAACATTAATTCTTAAAGGAATACACTACAACAATAATATTGATTACTCATTATAAGTTATTCCTGGTACAACTACGTACAGTTTTTTTTTTTTTTTTTTTTGGCACTATAAGGCATATTTATATTGAAAAATGTTTAAATTCATATAATATTTTTAATATTTATTAACCTTTTACAGATTTATTTTACTAAAAAAAAAAAAAGAAGATATTTTATTTTGTTTGAATTAAATTATTATGTTATTATTTTTTTGTAGTATATTAATAAACATATAATAGTTAATAAATTATGATTAAGTACTTTAAGCATAATAATGACTTAACTATACTCAGTAATATGAGTATTACTGACATTGTTACTGCCACAAATTCTTTAATAAGTTACTAAATATGTATCCGAAAATGCCTGTAGATTTTTCTAATTTAATAAATTAAAGTGTAGATCAATCAAACCTCAGTTAGAATATAATATATTGTAAACAAGGTGTATTTAAAGCTGTAACATATATTGTGAGGGAATTGTGGCCAATCGTAGTCTGTCTAGAGGGCGTTTCGATCGACTGCATTCGTAGGTATGAATATTCTGACTAGTATTATTAGCAAAAATTTTAGGATATAACTTTTTTTCAGTAGACATTATGTGGAATTTATTTCTTAGGTAAAATAAATGAAATAGAAGTACATTGAAAATTAGAATCTATCCTTTGAATTATTTATAAAATAAACATTTAAAAAAATAGTATAACTTAATATGTGTATTTTGATAATTATTATCTGGCTGTAGGTTAAAGGAAAAGGTTTTATTGAATAACTGTTGCACTGTGCTGTACTACATTTTAAGTTATAACGGAAATATTTTGAAGTTAGATTGTTATTTATGAAATATTGTTTATCATATAGGAAATATATGATTTACCATTATAGGAAATTATGATTTTCCATATCATTGTTTATAATATGGAAAAAAACTAATAAGGACCTAGGCATACGCAATATTTATTATTTTACAGCGTTATAATATTTACTCTATTACGTTTAATACATCATTAAATCATAAATTTCTTTTGTCATAAAATCATTGTTTTCTTTGCTAAATGTTCATTATTTGTATTAAGAAATATTATTTTTATTAACATATTATTCATTAATAGGTCATTTTATGTTTAATCTTTAGTATAGCATATAACAAAATTATTTAATTCTCAAAATAAAGGAGAAATGAAAATCTAAATGTAAAATTACTAGGCTTGAATATTAATTTTGGTTAGAATTTCTAATCTAGAGATCCGATATAAGGAGAATGAGGAGAAATTGAAGATAAATAGCAATTCTAATTCTAATTCAATTCAATTAGCAAATAAATCGTATTTGAGAGTTAAAGTATATAAAACTAATTATATCATCATCAAGTGTTCGATAAGCATATCAAATCTTATGATCCACCTATTACTGTTGACAGATAATAATGATCACCTTCAAGAGCAGCTGTTTAAAATTGTTCATATTTTTGTATATACAGAGTATATCTAAATTTCCTACACTCTAGAATTTTAGTAATTTTTTTAGCACCTTAGAGTAGTTGTGGTACGACATTAATAATTGCTTATATCCAGCAGTTTTTCTCAACGAACTATAATACTGCCAAAATAACATTGTCTGCCTCAAAGTTTCTTTAATATTCAACTATAGTTCGATACATCAAAAAACGACACAAGTTTGAGAAACTAATAATAGTCAAAATACTCTACCATCATTATAATTCTATGTCATTGACACAGAGTTCCATGAGAGAGATTTTGTATATGACAAACAGCACAGAAGGAGATCTATTAATATTCCAATAGGTTAAGACATCTTAACCTACTTAAACTTTGTTTAAGTGTCTTTCCTGTTTTTAAACTCTTATGAAGCTTTATATAATTACACTTATAGAAAATTGTAGAAAATTGTATCTTTTAATTTTTAAACACCATGTAAAGACCAAGGTAACATAAACGAAGCCGGAAATTGTTCTTTAGGGTCGTTATTGCAGCATGCAACCTTTTCGGCTGGGAGGAAAGTGTCCTCTAGTTTTTTCTTCAGCTACCCATAATGACTGAAAATATTTAAAACCGTTTAACTTCTTTGTTTTCTGTATTTCAGCATTTATAATGATGCATACTAAATAATATTCCTATATATTGTGGAAATAATAATCCTTTGATTTATTGAATTTTGAAGTTAGATTGTCATTTATGAAATATTGTTTATCATATAGGAAATATATGATTTACCATTATAGGAAATTATGATTTTCCATATCATTGTTTATAATATGGAAAAAACTAATAAGGACCTAGGCATACGCAAATTTAAAAACCATACAGACATCAAGGTTTTAAAAAGTTGAGATATCAATGGGTAAATGATTGAATAGCATAATCATCACCAAACCAAAAAAAAAGGCTCATCAATGAAAAGGTTGCAAACATTAAATTTTGAGTTTGTATAGTCCTCTTATGTTGCACTTGAAATTCAACAACGCGTAACAAAAGCCCTGATACCTGTCATAAAAATGTGTTTATTCCTTGGGGTGGTCTCATACAAAAAATCATGTCAATCCTTGTGATATATATATATATATATTATGTATATATGTTATATATATATGATTATCCAGGAAAGTTGATTGGACGTTTTTGGCCAAAATATTTAAGGCAACAAGAAGAGCAAATACTGACTTAGAAGTTCAAGATAAAAGGTTTTTTTAAATTTCCATATCTTGAAGGATTATCACAAACAATAAAAAAAGGTCATCAAATGACAGGTACCTCAAGTTAATTTAGCGTTTTATAGCAAAAGAAAAGTGAAATCTCTATTTTCAAATATAAAAGAGAAGATTCCAAAGGAATTACAGAGTAATGTTATATATGCAATAAAGTGCAAAGACTGTAACAAAGTTTATTATGGAGAAACCAGTGGTTTTTTGAAGGAAAGGACATATCAGCACAGTTATTTCATAAGAAAAAAAAATTAATGCCACTGTATTAGCAGCACATAGTATTAATGAAGGTCATAATTTTGATTTTGATGAAATAAAAATAATAGCCAAAGAAATGGAAGAACAGAGAAGGACAACTCTGGAAATGTTATATTTTAGACAGGACCAGTCATCCGTTAATTATAGAAGTGACATTTCAAATTTAAATAGGATTTATTCGGGTGTGTTAAGTTAAACAGTATTGATCGATGAAAAATTGTTTTAGTGACTTTTTGGTTGTCTGGTAAAATTTGGTTACCTTGCTTGTTTATTTTAGTTCAGTGTCACGTGTTCATTCAAACTAGACAATTGTTGTTGAAATTCACAGACTATTTTTCTTTGTAAAATAATTTGTAATGTAATATTTAGTTTTTTTGTTTCAAAATGTATACTTCTGTAAGTTCTCTCATTAACCTATTGTCAAAATTTCCATTGTAATTTCTTAGTTGTAACTAATTGCGCTTTTTACGTTTGTTTTGATTTTTGAATGATTGAATTATTTCTTACGTTTCCTCTGTTTTGTAGGCCTATAAAAATGGTTTTAAATAAAAACCAAAACGTTGGCATTGGAGTTTAATTTGAACCCGATGAACTTTAGTTTTGTTTCTATTCCACGGTCGATACTTTTATCAATATATATATATATATATATATATATATATAACAAATTCAATAATATATCAACCGTTGGATAGAATAGGTGTATAATAAAACCGGGATTCGGTCAATTTTCCAGGATCAAAATCAAACTCTCAATGCCGACGTTTCGGTTTTATTTAAAACCTTTTTCATAGGCCTACGAAAACCTTTTTGTAGGCCTATGAAAAAGGTTTTAAATAAAACCGAAACGTCGGCATTGAGAGTTTGATTTTGATCCTGGAAAATTGACCGAATCCCGATTTTATTATACACCTATATATATATATATATATATATATATATATATATATATTTGAGATTTATTGAGGGTTTTTGTTCTAATATTCAAAAACCTTCGTTGCCAACGTTTCGATATATATTTATATCGTAACTTGAACGGTTGGTCAAGAAAAGGACATAATAATAATATATATATATATATATATACTACACTAAAGTTTATCAGGACTCGGTCAGTTCTTCAGGTTTAAATTAAACTCTCATTGCCAACGTTTTGGTTATTATTTAAAACCTTTTTCATAGACAGATGTATGCAATTTTGAAACAGAAAAACTAAACATTACACTAAATATTTTTTACAAGAAAAATATAGTCTGTGGATTTTAATAACAACTGTCTAGTTTGATTGAGCACGTACACTGGACTTTTCAGTTCAAAAATCAAACCTGCAAAGACATTGCAAAAACTTACAAATATAAATACAATAGAAATTGTGACAAATAAGTGAGAAAACTTACAGAAGTATAACATTTTGGAACCGAAAAACTTAAGTATTATTAGAATTTTTTTTTAATAAAACAATTCGCGAATTTCAACAATAACTGCCTGGTTTGAATAAAGGAAAGTTTCTTTGCTTAGCATATGATACGCATACGTTAAATTTTGTCCCAATTATTGCTAATTTATGGTTTAAATTGAGTCGAAATTAAGTATAATTTTTAATTGCATTTTTATGGCTATCTTCTTATGAACTCTTTGGCTTTTTTTTTGTTGTGGCTCCCCTTTACGTCCCCAAGGGTCCTGATACATATTTTATAAGATCTATCAAAGTTGGATGAATTAAAATTTTCACAGAGGTCTTCCATCCCTCTTTGTAACTCTTTACAGTTAATAAAAAAATTCAGGTTTTTGGAATTTATTTGTGTGAATGCAAAATGTGGTTTTAATTTCATCAAAATAGGATGCATTTCAATTTTTACTAGGGTCCTGTGCACCCTTGTGGCATCTTTCCCTTGACCTGATTAAGTGTTCCGCTCTCGTAACGTTTTCACTGATTTGCCATAGTCTACATGTCAATTTTTAATAATTTCTATCCATCAGTTTTGAAGTAAAATTGGGCGTATTTAAATTTGCATGGTAGTCTCACTAATAGTAATTTTCCCTATTACTATTAGTGAAACAAAATACATTTTAATAACTTTTAAACTATATATAGTATAACACTTTACAAATATTTCCAAAATATCAGGTTTTTTTTTTGTTAATTGAAAAGGGCTACTACGAGAGACCGAAGACTGCAATGAAAATTCAAATAAAACCAAATGTTGATTTAATTAAATTATGTTTAAATGCAATTTAAACTATGTTTATTACATATTCAGAAAGAAGTATTTCCATATTTTTAGTTCCTATCGGGGCTTCAATATAAATAGAAGTTAGAAAGAAATCACAAGGGTTGCAGGAGATTAGAAAGGGCACAAAGAGCAGAATATTAAAAAGGTGACACAAGGGGAGCAGAAGACCCCCATCAAAATTTAAATACGTCCTATTTTGATGGAAGTTAAACCATATATATATTACATAATTTTTTAACACCTCTGATTAAAGTTGTTATATTTTTTACATCTAAAAAAAATACAAATTAAGAAACCACTATGGGTACTGCAGTTAAGTTGGGTAAATATGAGATAAATTATAGTTCGATACAAAGAAAGTTAGAGCTAGTGAGAGAGAGAGAGGAAAAAGAAAAATGCATGTAACCTTATTCAGGCTGTGCTGGGTATATTTCCAGTTCTAATATATCATAAATCTATTGTGTGTCATTATCAACTACAGCATTGGATAGAATAAATTTAAAAGCTAATAATAATGCAGATTTTGTATAAAAAAACAATCCCACGTTATATTAAAATCTTCACCTATCAGAACTATAATACGAAGATTTAAAAATCGTATATACAATATATATTTTACCATTAACATTCGTAGTCTTCCAGCAATGTAAAAGTTCACATGTTTTCTTATTCAATATATTTTTTTCTTCTATCTGTGATAGAGATTTTAAATAAAACCGAAATGCCGGCGATTTGCGAGTTAGATTTGGACTTAAAAAGTAGATTGAAGCTAAAAAATTGACATAATCTACATTTAGATTAAGTATTATCCTATCAGACTGTAAACACATTTAAAGTATATATATATATATATATATATATATATATATATATAACAGATTCAATAATATATCGACCGTTTGATAGAATAGGTGTGTTCTCTAATCGGGGTTCGGTCAATTTTCCAGGATAAAAAATCAAACTCTCGTTGCCAACGTTTCGGTTTTATTTAAAACCTTTTTCATAGGCCTACAAACAAAGGATAATAAGAAATCACATATCAACATCAAACATATACACAATATGAAAATGGATTGTTACAACTCATGAATATTACAAGCAGAAATATTTCAGAGATACATAAAACAATATTACTTACAGAAGTAAGAATTTTTTAACTAAGAAAATGAAATTTACATTATTTAAAGGAACAACAATGTTAGCCGGACAAAACCTTCGACTAGACTAATAAGATAACATTACAAATAACCTCAACACTGTTCACTCAAGGGAACTAAATAAATCAAATTTCACTAAACCTCAGCACAACACTCCAGAATAAATATTACTTAAATTAGTAATATCACTTCTATGATTAATCGAACTTAGATCCTTTTTAATATATAACATCTCAAATGTCTTCCTTCTTTGCTCATCTTTTTCTTTTTCTATTATAGTTGTATCTTCAAAATCGAACGTGTGACCCTCGTTTATTGCATGCCCAGCTAAGGCTGTTGCGTTACTTTTATTTGTTCTTATGGAATAATTATGTTGGTACAACCTTTCTTTGAGAAAACGACTAGTTTCACCATAGTAACACTTGTCACAGTCTTTACATTTGATGGCATAAATGAGGTTACTTTGTAACTCCTTCGGTATTTTTTCTTTCAAATTTGAAAATAAAGATTTATTTTTTCTTTTATTATAAAATGCCAGTGTAACTTCAGGTACGTTTCGTTTGAACACTTTTCTAATTGATTGTGATAAGCCCTCAACATAAGGAAATTTGAAATACTTCCTATTTATAACTTCCAGTTCAGCATGATCTTCATTTGAATGTGCTGGTTGCTGTCTTAAATATCTTAACCAATATCGTTCAACTAAGTTCTTCGGATAACAATTTTTCTGTAACAATAATTTCACCCTTTTCTTATTTTCATTTATACCACCAGTTCTCGCAAATATAGTTATGATTGAACTATTGGAAAACAGTATCAATAAATTAGGTACGAAGGTGAAATTTATTAAATTATATGTGGACGATTTGTTTTTAATTATTGAAAAGGGAGAAGAAGAGAATGTATTAAATATATTTAATTCTTTTCATAATCGTCTACAATTCACTTGTGAAGTAGAGAAAGATGGAAATCTGCCATTCTTAGATGTGAAAGTTATAAGAGGTGAAAATGGCAATATCTTAACGGATTGGTTTAAAAAACCTACCAGTGCTGCAAGAATCCTGAACTACCATTCTTCTCATGCTATAAACCAAAAATTAAATTGCGTCCAAAATTTGGTTAAAAAAGTTATTGAAATAAGTAGTCCATGTTTTTTAAATGACACCAGTTCTCGCAAATATAGTTATGATTGAACTATTGGAAAACAGTATCAATAAATTAGGTACGAAGGTGAAATTTATTAAATTATATGTGGACGATTTGTTTTTAATTATTAAAAAGGGAGAAGAAGAGAATGTATTAAATATATTTAATTCTTTTCATAATCGTCTACAATTCACTTGTGAAGTAGAGAAAGATGGAAATCTGCCATTCTTAGATGTGAAAGTTATAAGAGGTGAAAATGGCAATATCTTAACGGATTGGTTTAAAAAACCTACCAGTGCTGCAAGAATCCTGAACTACCATTCTTCTCATGCTATAAACCAAAAATTAAATTGCGTCCAAAATTTGGTTAAAAAAGTTATTGAAATAAGTAGTCCATGTTTTTTAAATGAAAATAAGAAAAGGGTGAAATTATTGTTACAGAAAAATTGTTATCCGAAGAACTTAGTTGAACGATATTGGTTAAGATATTTAAGACAGCAACCAGCACATTCAAATGAAGATCATGCTGAACTGGAAGTTATAAATAGGAAGTATTTCAAATTTCCTTATGTTGAGGGCTTATCACAATCAATTAGAAAAGTGTTCAAACGAAACGTACCTGAAGTTACACTGGCATTTTATAATAAAAGAAAAAATAAATCTTTATTTTCAAATTTGAAAGAAAAAATACCGAAGGAGTTACAAAGTAACCTCATTTATGCCATCAAATGTAAAGACTGTGACAAGTGTTACTATGGTGAAACTAGTCGTTTTCTCAAAGAAAGGTTGTACCAACATAATTATTCCATAAGAACAAATAAAAGTAACGCAACAGCCTTAGCTGGGCATGCAATAAACGAGGGTCACACGTTCGATTTTGAAGATACAACTATAATAGAAAAAGAAAAAGATGAGCAAAGAAGGAAGACATTTGAGATGTTATATATTAAAAAGGATCTAAGTTCGATTAATCATAGAAGTGATATTACTAATTTAAGTAATATTTATTCTGGAGTGTTGTGCTGAGGTTTAGTGAAATTTGATTTATTTAGTTCCCTTGAGTGAACAGTGTTGAGGTTATTTGTAATGTTATCTTATTAGTCTAGTCGAAGGTTTTGTCCGGCTAACATTGTTGTTCCTTTAAATAATGTAAATTTCATTTTCTTAGTTAAAAAATTCTTACTTCTGTAAGTAATATTGTTTTATGTATCTCTGAAATATTTCTGCTTGTAATATTCATGAGTTGTAACAATCCATTTTCATATTGTGTATATGTTTGATGTTGATATGTGATTTCTTATTATCCTTTGTTTGTAGGCCTATGAAAAAGGTTTTAAATAAAACCGAAACGTTGGCAACGAGAGTTTGATTTTTTATCCTGGAAAATTGACCGAACCCCGATTAGAGAACACACCTATATATATATATATATATATATATATATATATATTATCAATTAAATGAAATGGTTCTACAAACTAAATAAACTATATTGACAAAAAAAACCAAAAAAATGAAATCGTAGAAACTCACTACCAACTCCCTGATAACGAGGTCATCGAAATATAGTAGTGAGTTTTTGTGATTTCATTTCCATGTGTTTTATCGTGAATATAATATATATACATATATATATATATATATATATATATATATATATAGTAAAATAAATTCAAAACGAAGGAAACACACAGAAAGACACAGACATAACTCACATCGATATTTCGACCATCGTCGTCATCAGGAGGTGTGAAGAGCGAAGAGTCCCGTGATGATTGACTATGAAGAGTAATAAAGTTTTTTCAGAAACGAGTCTCCTGATGACGACGATGGTCGAAATATCGATGTGAGTTATGTCTGTGTCTTTCTGTGTGTTCCTTCGTTTTGAACTAATTTTACTTAAAAAAGTCTGCTGGACCGTTTCTTTTAACTGGTATATATATATATATATATATATAAACTAGAAATTAAAAAAGAACACATAGAAAGGAAACCACTGAACTCACTACTATATTTCGATGTCCTCGTCTTCAGGAAAAGAAGTGAATCGCTCCAAAGGCTGATAACGACTGACTTGGCGTTCGAACTGAAGCACTCAAACAGTGTAGCCAACTTTCGGAGGAAAGGTAGACAGGGAAGATAAAGAAATAAAAGCCAAATAAAAATTAAAAAAAAGAAAACATTTAACTAAAATAAAATTAAAAGCTGATAACAACTTGAAAAAAAAAAAAAAAAAAAAAGCAACGATTGAGGTTAAGCCCAGGAGCCGATCTACTGCCCAGAAGACTAATAAGTGCTTCTTCTAAAGCTCTCAGAGTAACTTTCGGATTAGTCTGATCAATCTGCCTCAGGACCTGTACACGGAAACAGTTATTAAAACTGAGTCCGTGAGAACTGGCATGAGTAGCAACGGGAAGGTCACTGCGTTTGCCAACGGATGACCTGTGATTATTCATACGCAGGCTTAGCTTGGTGGAAGCCAAACCCACATAAAAAGAATCACACTGGGTGCAATCCAAACGGTAAACGCAGTTACCAGAGGTACAAGAGGTCTTGTGAGAGATAGGGTAGGTGCGTTTACTATGGACAGAGGTAAAGGAAGGAACAGGATTGATGATAGGACAAGTAAGACATCCACGACGTCCACATTTAACCATACCACCAGCAGTTTTTGGAGGCTTAGGAGAAGAGATGTGAGAGAAGATAGATTGAAGATTAGCAGGTTTGCAATAGGAAATGGAAGGTGGCTCACTAAAGACTGAAGAAGTACAGGAGGAAGAAGAAAGTATAGGGAAAAACTCCCTGACAACTGCACCCAGCCTATGGGCACCAGGAAAATAAGTGGTGATGAGGAAATTAGAGTCACTGCGATCCCTCCTAGGACCTGACTTATGATGAACGTCATAGGGACTATACGGTTGTTAATGAAATTAGAAGGATATCCTCGGTCAGAAAATTTCTGTTTCAATAAATCTATTTGGAAGGAACGATCTTTTATTCTGCTACAAATTTTATGGAGGCGTGTATATATATATATATAATATATATTAAAAGTACCAAAATTTACGAATATATATATATATTTACAAATAAACGCTATTTAAAAATCTAAAGGAAAAATTGGGGTGTTTGATCAGTCCAGTCTTTATCAGAGTTTCAGAGAGAATTGTTAGTCAATAATCTGCAGTTATCTGTTTATGATCCGTAAGAACTCTTTGTTTGGAGTAAGCAAATCCACCCAGATAGAACCAGTGTGAATCTTAGTTATAAAAGTATTATGACTGTGGTTATTTCTGGTTGTTAGAGGTTAAAAAAGGTTTGGCTATTTATAAAGGAAATAGTTTCTGTTTAAATGAACATCAAGTTAAACATAGTCAAGAAGATCCTAAACTTTAAATATATATTTCGTTCAAACTTGTGTTGTGAATAACATTGTTTATATTAAAAAGATATTATACTTGATCAGTTACGTTTAATTGAATATTTGGCAGGTTAACATATAATTTTAATGACTTAATTTTATAATTTATAATTTTAATAAATATAATTTAAATTATAACGTAGAATTTGACTACTAGGTTACAAAATCGGTTTTAAATAAGTATCTTCATAGTAGGCCAAAACAAATAACATAATAAAACGAAAAAAAATGAAATCTAAAAAGAATTTGTACTTTATTGAGCTACATTGGTCCCAGGAATGTCTACAACCTTTATGTAGACCACTTCAGATTTGTATACTTTTGGAAACTTACAAAACATCTGCTGATATATTAGAAATTGGTGAAAAAATATTCAAAATATCAAATCCATGGATTCATAATTGAATGTATCCATTGATTTTTTTTTATCTGTCCGGTAAAATTTACTATATGTTTAACTTTACTAATTAAAGTAACAACAATATAATAACTATAACCCATTGACGATGAGTTATAATATAATCCATTATGTGTACCGTATTTGACAATAATAATGTCTGTTGAAGAGATTAATTATTTTCTCACTGAAGGGATTTGATAGGGAGGGGTCACTGGCCTTGGGCTCAAGGATAATAAGAACGATATCCGGTTTTATATAATCATATTTGTTAAAAAAAAAATAGTTTTCACTAACGAAGTTGAAATTGGAATTTAAAAAACATTTTCAAATATGGAATCATCAATTCTCCACAATATAGGAAGATGAGCCAGAAATAAACCAAATTCAATGATTATAAGGACTAGAAAAATTATTATCTACAATTTGAGATTTTCCTCGAAATGTGCAAGACTGAATTTAAAAGACAAATCTGATGTGATAGTTGATCTGATATGGGACTTTAGAATTATATCAATAAGAGATTCTTGATCATGATGCACAATTACAGCTTGTTTTTCTGAAAAAACTTCAGGTCTTAAAACTAGAAACACCAGTTCTAAGTATCATCTTCTCATGCTGAGATCATTTGCGCCTTGATTGTTTCTGGTACTTAGTGCCTTTGAATAGCTAGAAACGTCATGTATGTAACTACAATAGCCTGACAAATCCTGAAGTGTTAGTTGTCGTTATACCAATATAACATGTTGGAAAATACCAAGTCACATAAAACAACGTTGAACTCAACCGTTATTAATTAAACATATCAATTTTATTTTTCTGAATTATAGATAATTTCGTTTAATTTTATGTAGTTAATGTTTTCCCACCATCAGATTCTACATTAATATAAGAATTCTGTTTTTTTTAATATAAACAATAGCAATGTCAGGTTATTCATATAATACGATATTATTAGTTCCAATTTTTGCAACCCACATTTATACTACACTTGATGCTCGTTAGGTGTTCTACTTTTGATGTAATGGGTCCCTTAATGCCTGTTCTGGAACTCGGAATGGCTATCGACTGTCCCAGCTGCCATGAATTGACTCCAATCAGGAATAGGGAATTAAAGATTAGAAGAGAGAGAAAGACTTTTTAACTCCCAATATTCTAACAAAGACCTCAGATCTGACACACCTCAGAACTGAAAGACCTCAGATCTCCAATATCACACTTCAGATCTGCCATGACCATTGACGAGTCAAAGTAGATAGCTAAAGGTCGTTCAGTTGTTACTTCATACTGTTTAATTAACCTGTTTCTTATTAATATGTTCGTGTGCTTATAATTTTTAAATTATTATTATGAAATATTTTTTGAAGTATCCATCCAGCTGTCACTTTCAAAAAAAAAAAAAAAAAAAAAAAAAAGGCGGTATTATTCTCAAGAATATTAAACATTTGATTTCATATCATTTTCAGGTAATAATTATTCCCTATTATGTTTAATCTCTTCAAAAACACTAAAAAACTGGTTATATTACATAATTAAGGATTAGATACTTCATTTAAATATTAAATACTGATATCAGAGAAATCAGTTTGGAATATTTTAAAAATCATACATACAAATTTTATGAATCATTATAAAACAGAAATTATATACTTCTTTAAATTACTATTTTCCATAAATTATGCAGGGGAATTAGAAACTCCATACAATATATTTTTATTAATTTAAAATCTCATGTTTGGAGAAAATATATTACCTAATATTTCTTCTACAAGAATAGAATTTCAAATTCTACATCAGATTTCAATTTTTGCACTTTTGAAAAACTATTTTACGAGTGAAATTGCATAACATTTAAAAAGAAATAAAAACATCTTTAATAAATAAATTGTAAATAAATTTAATTCTCTATGGAGTTATAGAAATCCAGTATTATTATGAATAGTATTTAGCTTCTTATTAAATTCATTACATAGTATATTATAGTTCCAAAATAAAAGAATTGAAATGAATTGTGAATTTTACCACATCGCACACTTATAGGTAATGTTCTGCCCAAAGGGTGGAGGCGGGGCTTATTTCTAATTCGGAACCCATTAACCATGGGGAAGCCACAATACCAAAGGTGTTAATAGCAATTCGGGTCACCCATTCAACTGGTAATTACACCCAATATTGCTTAACTTTAGTAATCTGGTTCCAAACATAATTTCTTTCAGTGGAGAAGTCCCAGAAGTTCAAAATAGTCAACATTTAATGTATCAATCGTTCAAAAAAAAATTACGACAAAATAAAATTTATATAACTTATGTTACTGTTTTATAAAAAAAACATCAAAAATCTGGAAGTTTTTAGGTATTCTAAAAAATATAGAACATACCGGGAGTTATCAGCATTCTGATAAAAACATTTTATATAAAAACATTTATTTGCTAAAAAAATGTAAAAAATATTTAATTTGCTTTGCAATAGTTTCAATGACCAATAAAATTGCTTTTTATTCAGTAAAATATAATGAAAAATAATTATTTTACTAATCATGTTTTATGTAGACAACCGTGAAAAAATAATGTTTATATTTATAATAATTTGCTTCTTCACACCGAACTTTAATTATTAGCTCACGAAATACAATATATTACAGTGTTTTAATAAAACCGTTCAATTTCTAGCGTTTTTCTTTAGACAATTATTGTGCCTATTTCTACAAAATTGATGGAATCAAAAAAAAATTTGCACATACATTTTCCTTAGCCAATAATTTTTGAAAAAAAAAAACACTGGAATGCCGTTGCATTCTAATCAGTTATACTTTGAATTTTGTTATAAAATCCATTTATACCTGTTTTAAATTGAAATAATCTGCAATGCTTGATGCAATTGTTGTTGAATACCATACATTTAACGGTGATGAATTGTTTACCAATATATTGACCTGTTACCTTAATTAGTTTCATCATATATCATGAATTTATGTTGTATTGGTCTACTTATATTATACACTGCATCATTTAGTTCGTATTGTATGTATTCTTTTTGAACTATATATATTCTCACGTCATTTGAAATATGAAGCAAATATTAATGTTCCGTACAAATATTTGGAAGTGTTATACTAGTTTAATAATCAAAACTATTTGAAAGATCAAAGTATTATTGCAGCTTTTATCAATAAATTTTTGTCATCAAAAACAACAACAATATTTGACGAAAACATTTCATTCTGGAACATATGCACCATCTAATTCTATTGCTGCTTCCCATTTGCTTCGTAGCCTGTTGATTTCACGGACTAAGAAATTGCTCTTCATGGAATGGTAATCCATTCCATGATGGAGGTCACTGAGTCAGTCATCCAAACTGTCGTAGACTTTGTTTCCAAGCTAATGTTTCGTTGAATGATTAACGTGAGTCTGTAGGCGCTTCTGTCAGAGAATTTGGCGGATGAGGGAGCAGGTCCCAACCTTTTTTGGCGATAGATTTGACAACGCGACATTCGATATGACTGTGCTACACTCCGACCTTTTTCGAAGTGGTAGAGCATAATACAACATTCTGAAGAGAGGATAATTTAACATACAAAAAGCTTAAAACCTCATTTTATTTTTATTAAAATTTTAATAAAAGCCGCAATATTTATGCACCCACCACAATATATCAAATAATACTGATTCCTGATTGCAAAAATAATCATATGAACTAAAGTAGAATTTATAATTAAACACCAACGGTCTTTCAAATAAATTTACCAATTTTTTTGGTATCACAATATCATTTGTAGAAAATTGGTCATAGTAATTAATACCACCAAATCATTATTGATATTTTTTCAAAGATCTAACTCAATTAAACGAGAATTGAGTCAAATCAAAATTGTGTATGTAAAGGAAAACACTGATCAATTAATTAAATTGTTGTTTAATTATTAAACTATGGTAATTTAAGATTTGTTTCAACTTATTTTACACTTTGTACAGAAAGCATTATTGAAAAACATCCAATGCAACAGTTGTATTAAATTGTTCCAATTTATGCAACTGTATATTATTTTAGCGTATATTTACGGTAATATATCTGCATTATCAGTATTTACGTTGCACTAAAATTATTATAATGTATAGACAAAGTAGTTAACTTAAAAAAATATCTATTTTTCTAATTTTACTAGATTATCATTACCAACAGTAATTTGATTTATAACCATAATTTTGTGTTATAATCAAATTGTGTCGTAGAAAAAATATTTAAAAGGAGTCAAAGTAAAAAAAAAAAGGATTTCTAGTTAAATTTATCAATTTAAGAATACGGGAATTTTAAACTGTGAGTAATAGAGTCAATTGATTAAGTTTGTATTTACAAATCAGATTTCCATATTAATTTCATACTCATAGCACTTGCAAAAATATTAAAAATTCGACAATTTAGTATTCATTATTTCATATAACCGAATGCTTTCAAGTGCATAAGTTCTCTAGAAACACCAAGGTTTAATTCTTTAGGAAATCTATTTACAAACAAAAAGGATTATTTACAAATTTCTTCTTCATCTGTAATAGATTCAATGCTTAGCACCAATGAACTTTTCTTTCAATAAGAAAATGAGTTTTATTAATAAACTAGGCCAAAAATATACACAATCTATATGATACCACTTAAATTTTTAGGGAGTATAAAATAAAATATGTTGGTTTAAAAAAAAAAACAATCAATTAGTCAGAAGGAGAATAGGCCACCAGTAGAATTTTATTCAGTAAACTTTTTTTTTTTTTAATTGATATAACAATCTATGTTACATAATGTTATAATGGTTTTCAAAGATAAGCAGATAAAATATTAAACAAGTTTCTAAAGAAAAAAGTTAACTTCTAACAGAAGTTTAAGTTAGGTAAACCTCCAAAAAAGATTGTTACTAATAGAAAACCTTGATTTTTCTTCAAATCTGCGAATGTAGTTTATATGTTTAAATTCAATGTAGTTTATATGTTTAAATAAAACTATAAACATCTGAGCTCTTAAACCACAGTAAGAAATTCAGATAGGTAACAAATATGTTTCTACTAAGAACTGGTCTTCACTAGAGTCACAGAATGGACTGTTTATTGTGATATATATATATATATATATATATATATATATATAAATGAAAAAAGACAACAAATAGAAGAAGCGAGAAAACTTACTGGATCGAAATTTTGAACTGAAGTTCGTCGTCAGGGAGAGAGTAGAAGGGAAGAAGAAGACGTACGTGCGTTCACTTGTACCGGCAGAGAGCGATTAGGGGTTCCAGGCGGTAGTCTCAAGTTCAAGTTGCTCGAAGCGCTGCAGGCTGATCCCCCGTAAACGACACCATTCCACCGTGAGCGAACACGCGTACCGTATAAGACGGAATAAGGTAGAAAAGAGGACAGAAAGAGCGAAGAAGAAGAAGAGAAAGAGAGTGAGAGAAAAAAAAATATAATAAATATATAAAATAAAAAATTTTTAACGTTTGAGTTTGAGGCCAGGTGGGGAGCGGGCATTGAGTAACCAAATGTGAGCCTCCTCAGAGGCTCTCAAAGTTAACTTTTTTTCATCAGCTGCAACTACCTTAAGAATTTGGACTGTGAAACAGTCATTAAAAGTAAGGCCATGACTATTCGTGTGGATAGCAACAGGCAGGTTACTACGTCGCTTGACTGAATCTCTGGAGGATTCCAGAGAATTCCCGCTCGTCTTTTCTCGGAAGGATGCCTGCTTAGCATCTAGGGGAGCTAGACCCCAGCCTTTACCAGTAGGTACGGACCACGATCTCAGCTAAGTGGGCTGGAACAGTGGTAGTTGCTCTCTTTTTGGCTCTAACGGAACTCGGGATAAGTGTGAATGGGACCCTCCCTTCAAGCATTCAATCCAACAAAGAGCTAGACAAGATCTCCTCCTACCAAGTTCTTACTGCCAGGTGGCGTTTGGCCAACAAGGGATTTTAATCCCTTCTTTCTAACTTACAATCCAGGAGCACCCAAAACGGGGCCCAGAGGAGTCAAATCATTGCAACCCCTGATCCCGGGGTAACGGGTACTTTCCCTCTTGTAGGGGGTCGACCAAATCCTCATGGATCCTGTGGTAGACCTTAAACTGTAGACCCTTGTAGGGGATGCCCCCAGGGCTCGGTGCTGGGACCAATCCTCTGGGCACTAATTTTTGAGGTGTTGCTGAAGGAACTCCTAGACTCTGGCCACATGCCGATAGCATATGTGGATGACCTGGTGGTGGTTGTGTGTGCCGAGTCTAGGAGGGAAATAGAGGAAAAAGCAGATAATGCATTGACTGTAATAAGGAGTTGGTGCCAGTACGTTAAAGTACAGTTGTCCTTGGGAAAGTGCTCTGCGCTGATGGCGCTGATGCTAAAGGGAAGTTTAAATCGTGGCAGTATGCCTAGGATATTTTATGATGGAGCAAGAATAAGGTTTAAGCAAGAGGTTAGATACCTGGGAGTGCTGATAGGTGAGGGGTTCAAGTTTACGAAGCACATAAATGAAATAGCAGGGAGAGCCCTAGGAAAATTTATGAATATTACCAAGCTCTCAGGAGTTAGTTGGGGTATTAGTGGAAAGTCAAGAGGATTACTCTACTGCGCAATATTTGAATCATCAGCATTGTACGGAGCTCCACTGTGGGGAATGAACCTAAACTCCGGGCATAGAAGAACTCTGATTTCGCATCAGCGTAGAGCACTGTTGGCTATCACTAAAGGATATAGAACTACGTCTGCCCTGGCGACACAAGTCCTGACAGGACGCATGCCCCTGGATATAAGGATAATGATGAGGGTTGAGTCGTTCCTCCTCAAACGAGGGTACCGCCCCAGGTGGATAATGTACACTCCGGGAGAGGTCGAGGACCGTGAAAAACAGCTCATACAATGGGGTATGCGTCTGTGGCAGTCGAGATGGGACGAGGGAAATGAGGGCAGGTGGACGTATAAATTTATTCCTAATGTAAGCACTGGAGTGAGGCTGAGAGGTGAACTTCCGATTGATCACTGGCTCTCCCAGTTTCTGACGGGGCATGGGGACTTTGGCGCCTACCTCTTCAGATTTAAGAGGAGGGAGAATGCAGGCTGTTGTTGTGGAAACCATCTGGAGAGTGTAGAGCACATCCTAGAAGTTTGTCCTAGATACGCTGGAATAAGGTTCAATTATGAAATGGCTACGGGTCGCTTTGTGGCAGAGACGTATAGAGGTGCGCTGACTACATATAGAAAAGATTTTCTTATGTATATAAATGGAATAAGAAGAATTAGAGGATCAAAGGACACAACGCCTCCAAGAATGGCTTAAAATTTGAGCTTATGATACTGAAGTGTGTTTCCTTTTGTTTTGTTTTTATACAGTGTTTTTATTTGACTAGTAGTTAGTTTTTTGATTTGCGTTTTGATGACAACAGAATGAAGTCACAGTCTTTTGTTTTGTAACTTTTTTAGTAGTTTTTTCTTTGCTTGATGTAGCGTCGTGGAAGCTCGCCTCCGCGTGGTCCACCTCGGGCGTATCTCGGAGGCTATGATAGCCCTATCTTCGGCTAGAGCTTGGTGCTCCCGAGATGCGGCGAAAGAGCTTTCACGTTAAAAGGCATCAATCTGAGTTGCTATTATACGTGATATGGCCGAAAGGCTGGGTACACGTTTTAATATCAAAACAGGTACGGACCACGATCTCAGCTAAGTGGGCTGGAACAGTGGTAGTTGCTCTCTTTTTGGCTCTAACGGAACTCGGGATAAGTGTGAATGGGACCCTCCCTTCAAGCATTCAATCCAACAAAGAGCGAGACAAGATCTCCTCCTACCAAGTTCTTACTGCCAGGTGGCGTTTGGCCAACAAGGGATTTTAATCCCTTCTTTCTAACTTACAATCCAGGAGCACCCAAAACGGGGCCCAGAGGAGTCAAATCATTGCAACCCCTGATCCCGGGGTAACGGGTACTTTCCCTCTTGTAGGGGGTCGACCAAATCCTCATGGATCCTGTGGTAGACCTTAAACTGTAGACCCTTGTGGGGGGTCGGCCAGTATGGCTTTCCCGAGATTTAGAAGGGGGTGGTGTTTATTTTGCCGCTGCACCGGCTCGGTTAAACCAGAACTCAGTTAAAACATACTCGGTTAATCAGGACTCTACTGTACTAAAATCTTAAATTTACTGTCCCAATTAAGCGGAATGTTGTCCCAATTAAACATACAAATTTATAATTGCAGTTCATAGTTTGATTTCCGTTCTTTGAGATTTGTCCCAAATAAGCGGCTGTCCCAATTAAGCGGTGTCCCAATTAAGCGGAATCCACTGTATATATATATATATATATATATATATACAATATTTCACATAAACACGTGAAATAACAATCAATGATCAAACCACAATATGAAATGAAAGAAAGACTAAGATATAAGATCAGTTGGGTTTTAGAATCTGAAGAGGACTGCTTGTTACGATTGAAAGATCTTAGTCCTTTTTCCCCATTTCATATTGTGGTTGGATCATTTATTGTTACTTCACTTGTTTATGTGAAATTATGTATATGTATATATATATAATTTAACCATACTATTATGATTATTATTTGAGGGTGACTATAGCACTTCATCTTAAAAACAAAAATATTGCACTTCTCCTCGTCTGTACTAAAGTACCCCAGCAGTTACTTCAACGCCTCCAAGAAGTTCAGCACTTTTGCTGGTTCTAGCGGTAAAAGTTTTGCAATGGTTTGTTGAGTGTCCGGAAGCATCTACCTCTGTGCAGCAAAGTTGCCTTACAGTCAGTCAGCAGGTGCAACGGTGTTTCTTCCTCTTCTTTGCAGAATCTGCGTAAACCATCATTGATAATGCCCATTCAGGCTCCCTGCGTTTCGGGAAAAAGCGACTACCTTTCTCCTTCATCGGGAGGGTCTTCTATCTGTGGTATTTTGTCCACTCCGGTAGACCACCGCGTACCGGAGTATGGCTATTTACTCATGAGGGTCGCTTGGTACCCTTGAGGCTCCGTTCATAATACAGTAACCTCTGTATCATCCATCATTCGGCACGAATCGCATAACACCTTAGATTGGAGCTGAGATAAAAGGAGGGGATTTGGGATTAGGAAGGATGTGAAACGAAGGTGGTTAGGCCCAGCCCCTGATCACCTTCTCCTTCTCTTTCTTTTGTCCCTGCATATAGCAAGTTAAGAGGGTAGCCTCGTGAAGGCCAAAAGTCGGATTTGAGTGTTAGAGGCTATTAGAGGCGCTTAATCACTCCATTACTACCCCTAAACCATACTAATTAATAGATTGAGTTTTCATCGTTTGGAAACCAAAACTTCTATATATTTCATGTAGATCTAAAAAAAAGTAGAAATTACAATCTTCAATGAGCAGATACTATCTATGGATAAATCGTCTTCTATTTTTTTTTGCCTTTACTTGGCGGAGTTATAACGTTTCTATATCTCTGTAATAAATAAATAATCAGTATAAGCTTTTCCCTTTGGTTTTTTGAATACTTTCATCAGAGAAACAAAAAAGCAAATTTGTAAAACTTTTTTCTTTTCAGTTAATAGTCGTATCATTTTGTATCAGTTGTATAACTCTCAACCAAAAGATCAAAAACTTGAAACATTTGAGGAATGACTCTTTTCATGTAAGCGTTGTGAGTAGCGATTCTACTATTTAAGTACTACAGGGCAGTAACTAAGTAAAAGTAAAATCCTTCTGGTTGCAGCTGTTGAGGTCACGAACCGGACATATCGAATTGCATATGTGTTTCTTAATAATTAACTTTTTTATTAAAACTCTTTCAGAATAATAAGACTGTATGAACTTGGCACAAGAATGTTATAAATGACTGTCCATGCAACACTTGAGAGTACACCGCTATTGTAGCTGTAGTAGCTTCTTCATTCTTCTATATCTGGATTTCTTGTAGAAATAACTTTTTCTTGAGAATATTTCTAGGAAAAATTTTTATACATATTTGTGTAAAGTGTGCATTGATTACCCTATGAACGTTTTTACGGAATGATAATTTTTAAATTAAAATGTAATAATTTAGTTCAGCACAGTGCAACCTTGAATACCAAAAGAGAAGTCAAATTGAAAGATGAAAGATGAAAAATTTAATAACCACGAAATAAATATATTATTTTTGATTGTTGAATGTATTTTTTACAATGAATAACGTAGAGATAGTAATCTGAATGTTTTGATAGTAGACTTCAAGTAATTGACATTGTATACAAATCTGTGTTTATGAGTGTGCTATCATTATCTATATTCGACAGTATAATTAAAAAATGGGGTATATAATACGAGGTGGATATCGTTAAGCTTAAAAATAAGGTAAAAAAAAATTAGAATTATTATGTCTTCTACATGAATACTACCAAACCACAAATATAAAGTTGATATAAAAAAAGGAGATATTTCTGATATTGTTTTCAAAATAGAACAAAGCGACTTAACTTTTTAGAAATGAGGTTAAATTCTTAACTTTTCTTAGCATGTAACGTCATAACTGTTTTGTTTTCTTTAATGTGAACTATTATATTAACAGTTCTAAAGATAAAAGTAAAATTAGAATTTTTACAATTTAAAGACTCTTGAATGAAATTGTTTTCAAGATTTGCCATAATTATTTTTTTGGATAAAATTGATATCAAGATATATCGAAAAATACTAAGAAGAATGCCATGTTAACAGCATTTGCCAACATATCTGTTGTTTATGCTATTTCTCGTTACACAATCATAAAAAGTACCTGACTTTCCGCTGTAATATATGGTATTCTGTCAATTTATTGATTTATTTCCTGTGATTTACAATAATATATTTTCTATGGTTAAACTCTGTGACTACTATCTACGTTCAAATCATACTGCCATTGAATACTATTGCCAATGAGTGACATAGTATTTTGTACGATTATTATTTTTGTTTAAATGAAAAATTATGTACGTGAAAAGCATTTAATTAGGATATGTATAATTTGAGAAATAAATAGTTACACTATGCTGATATTGATTAGTTGAACTGTCTGTCCCCAAATCTGAGAGTAACCTTTGTAACAGTTAAGTATAGGGCCGGATATTCTGTTTTAGGGAAAGAGGAAGAGAGACAAATGTTACATCAAATGCAAGCTATGGCTCAGAAACAGGTTCAATTACTTTTAGTAGTATTTTATGACTTTTAGATGATTTGTGGTATGTTTAGAGTAATCAGCACTTGATATTCAAATGAAAAAGGTGCAAATGCAACACTTTATCTTGCACTTACAAATGCAATTTGGTATGTGCTTTGCTGTGTCTTGTATTTTTTTTTTTTTTTTGGGTGACTTTTTACTTACTGTGAACCAATGTCAGATTGAAACTATTTGTCAGTATTAGTAAATTAGCATATGTTAAGCTGATATGTTTAAATTTATTTGTTTCAAAATGTAGTAAATGCCTTTTATTATTGAACAATTAAAATTGAATTATTTTTAAATATGCCTTGATTAAAAGGACTTTATGCTGTGTGCGAGCTCAGAGTGTATGTATTTCCATCCCAAAGTATTGCCATTTCCTTTCTTACTGATTTCAATGTGTTTTATTAATACTATAAATTTGTAGTTAGATTTAAATATTGAGTTTTCTGCAAACTTTGTTTATGGCTTAAAAATACATTTCTTTTATTTATTTTATATTTCGATATCGTTATTATAGAAAGGAATATTGATACGTTAAAAGTTTAACAGTTTAACTCCTCTCAGGATGAACCACAAAATACTAATATACACTAAATAACTGAAACTCTAATTGAGGAATCTGGTTTGATTTCTTCTGTAAATTACCAAAGATTCTTTTCCTTTTTTTTTTTAAATTTATCAGAAACAATTATGAAATTACTTTGTCACCTTCTACTCTTTATACTGCCTGCTTTGGTTAATAATATATTGCTTTCCTTGAATAAAAGTGTCAATTTTACTGGTTTTATCCATTATTACGAAATAACAGCATAATTTATATTATGAGAAAAATAATAATAACATAGGAACTGAGATATTGAAAAGGACTACTACAGCTTTCCCTAAGAATATTTTGATAAATCAATTTACCTGGATAAATAGCTGGTATGGCAAAGTAACTCAAGTATATTCTAAAGAAATTGTTGTAATAAAGTTAGTTATTGATGATACGCACAAATATACTCATGGTGCCCACTTAGGCCCTATCTATTGATGCTCACCCATTAATTAAACTAGTGACCAGCCTACAGTATGCAGTAGTGACCACCACTAGTATGCTCAACAACTCTTTACTAAGGAATGGTGTTGCAAAGAGTTTCCAAAGATAAAATTTTACTTAGTATATTCTGTTTTAAAAGTTAGTTCATAACTAATTGCGAAATTTAAGTGGTTTTACTATCTTTTCTGATTCAAACTCCTTTTGAAATATCCTGCTTATTTTGTATAGGTAGGAACTTTTATATATTATCTTCTTCAACTCTCTATAAAATAATAATATTTTCATTAAACATTCACTAATTTTATACGTTCAAATTGTATACTTAGAACAATATAATTACAAACCCTTTCATCCATCTTTCTGTTGGGGTTTGTAAATTAGAATTATATATAAACTGATAAATTCTCCTCTTTATTGAGGAGACAAATTAGAATCAGGAAAATTTGTCGTGTGATTAAAGCTCACTTATGACATGTATTTAAATTATTCAAGATATACTTGTTACAAGTTTGAAAACAAAGTGTGATAGGTTTTTCTTGTCACCCTTAATTCATATGATATATTCTGACACTTCTATAAGAGACATATTAAGGTTAGTTGGAAGTTGGGTTATGTTTATGTCATTCTAGTAGAATCGGACCAAAAATCTTTTTTACGTCATGAGTGTATGTATTTATAATACATACATGTCATGTATGATTTATTAGTCTATGCATGTCATTATTAAAAAAAGACCAGTGCGCACTTTCAAGTCACTTAGCTATAGGATTAAAAAATATTTACCTTAAACTCCTCCATCCAAAGAAGTTCGCTACAATTTTATCAAATATTTCATATTAAATTTCATTAAAGATTCCTGAGATATATATATATATATCATAAGATTATAAATAATGAGATAAAAAATAAAAACAGTTATAATTAATAAATAAACTCCTTAGGCAAATGAACAGAGTACTATTGCTACAGAGTATTATTGAAGTTTTGGCAAATTGAAAATATTTTTTTGTTGATTATCATGAAATAACAAATTGAATTAATTTACTTTTAGGGAAACATTTTTATCTCAACCTGTTTTTACTACAATTTATTCAAAATTATCCGAAGAGTATAAAGTAATAATGGTTTATATATAATAATATAACCTTTGACTGCATCAAATATACTATAAATGATAAGCCCTATAATATTTTATATTGTATAGGTACGTATGTGTGATAAATTTACACATACTTACTTAGATGATTAATAGTTTGTAAGATATTCTGCATCGTCTAAAAGATTTAAAGTTAAATTTTGATGTTTCTTTTCTTTATTTGTTAACATTCTCGATAGGACAGTCTAAACCCTAAAACCAGCAACTAATGACATCAAAACGTTATGTATTTTCAAAATATAGTTTTTACGACATATAGGTCTATAAATAAAAAAAAATATTAATTGTATATATACACCACATTCTCTATAGATGAATTTTAAGTTTCCAAAAATATATAAAATTCAGGATTAATGAAAAAAGAACTGAATTAATAATATTCCATTAATATGGAATATATTAATGAATTCCATATATGAAATGGAAATGAATTAATTATAATGAAATTAATATATGTATGGAAAATCCTAAGTGCCCAAAAATCAAACCATTAACTAATCAAACTTGGTTTTACGAGGGAGTTGTATACGTCAACTATATGTATATATGTATAGTTGTATACGTCTTTTGTATATTCAGAAAAAAAAACAAAATGTCAAATCAGTTAGAATTAATTTGAATTTATTAGTTCAAAATTGAAGAAGATTAACTTACAGAATAAAGAAACACAATCACTAACTGAAATTTTTGGAAAATCTGTCTTCACGAGAAAAGGCAGGTAACGGACCCGGTAATTGACGGTGTTGCCACGCGCACCCGGTCTTGAAGTAATGAAGTAGCGAACATTTAAAAAGAAAATTTAGACAAATAGTACAATTTGGGTAAATTTAAATTAATCTTAAGGAATTGAAGGAAAATTAACTAATGAAAAGGAATCGGGGAAAAATAATATATATATAAAAAGATTTCACATAAACACGTGAAACAACAATCAATGATCAAACCACAATAAGAAATGGGAAAACAAGACTAAGATCTTTCAACCGTAACAAGCGGTCTTCGTCAGAGTCAAAAACCCAACTGCTGCCAGTTGGGTTTTTGACTCTGACGAAGACCGCTTGTTACGGTTGAAAGATCTTAGTCTTGTTTTCCCATTTCTTATTGTGGTTTGATCATTGAATAATATATATATATATATATATATATATATATATATAAATCATTAAACACTTTTTGAACCCTTGTTTTAGTCTCTTTTCTCATTAACTTTTCGTATTTTACTAATCAGTGTTTGGAAGTTTTCCGGAATATGAAATAACAATTGTCCAAATATTTTATCTTGAAAACTCATTGTTAACAATATTCGCTTGTTAACAATTCACCAACATTTCAGTCACCATTGACCATCTTCAGGGTATTAACTAAGAACAAATACTTTACAAAAACAATAACACAGTCGACATGCATGATACATAAATATGGGAAGTTACGATAAGGTTATGCTAACTTGAATGATACACTTTAAACTAGTTCATCGATATTTGTCCCTAAGGCTAAGCCTAATTTCAAATATCTTCTGCATTCCTGCTCGCCGACTCCTCTCCATATAACTTAAAAATTCTAATAAAACTTGAAATCTGTCCATTTATACTTGATTTCTTTTCCAATATCTGGAGTGCTTCTATTATTTGTAGACAGTTAACATTTGTCGGCTTAATTCTAAGCCATGGACCTTTTTTGTTTGTTCCTTAGGAGCACCTGCTGCCAGGTACATTGTGAGTCTCCTAGATAATGTTGTTGTTGTTAAACCAATGTAGTTTGTTTTTAGGAACTCGCAGTTTCCTATGGTGCAGTTGTAACTATGAACTACATTAGTCTGTTGGGGGTTTAGCTTTGGGCTGCAAGTTATTCTTGATTACCTGGTTTACTGTTTTTTTCCTTTGTAATATATGATGAGTTTCAACTGGTCTTCAGGGTTAACACAGTTAATATTAGCTTTGATTATTCCTTTAAGGACTCTTTTATCAACCTTATGTCTTATTAGTGCATGTCACAATGCACCTGGCAGTAGGTGCTCCTAAAGAACACACAAAACAGGTCCTTGTCCAGGTCGGTTACCTGCCGTTTCGTCTCCGCCGTGCTTGGTCACCCTCTCTCTTTTCTCCTGAAGACGGATTTTCCGAAAATGTTAGTTAGTAAGTGTGTTTCTTTACTCTGTATGGTACACTTAATCAATTTTGACCTTGTGTAAGCCCAGTTTAGATAGTCTTTCCGTTTTTATAGTGAATATACTAATTACACGTCAGTATTTGTTATAGTTTATATTATATTATATCTCTATAAAAGTAATACATCCAGATAACGAAAAACAGGAATTATTTTTAGAATCAATTTAAATCCTTCTGTGGATCATTAGCACGATTAATCTCGTTGGCTTGAAGCGCAGTTCACGTGTTTCAACTGCAGATATTGTCAGTGTAACTTATAACATTGTATCAGATTTGTATCGTAAAACTAAGCTCTGTTTTAACGATTCTTATTAAGACGACTAAAAGCAAAGATAAAAATAATTAACTTTTTAACAATTATTCCTATGTGTTCTGTTATTATTTTAAGCGATGTTATACCCTTAAACGATATTATATTTACTGACTTCATAATGAATTACAAATTCAAATTATATTTAATACAGTTTTAAACATAAGCACTTCCTTAGTTGGTAAATTTTCACATACATCATTAATATTTGAATTCATTAACTTCAAAAGTTCATATATCAACAAAGTCAGCAATATGTTTACAGAAGCGATCCCCCAAGCTTCAGGTTTAGAATATATGATATATCGACTGTTGTTCATTGCGGGATTATAGTCGTTTATAATTTGACAAATCTAATATCTCATTACTCATTTTAAAAAAAAATTAAAGAATTAAGTAGATTACTGGCCAATATGTTATTTGACTTATGTTAACAATTATTCGGGTTTGGTTCTTTTTTATTTGTTATTATTTCATACTAATATTTTGCCCTAACGTTATTTCATCTTTCTGCTCAATACTTTTTTCCACAAATTTGAACATTGTTTAATTGTGACAAAGAAAACATTTTTCTACGAGTACTATGTTTACTCTACGTGAGGTTTTTTTTGAAAATTAAGTTGCCTTCATTATTATAGACAAAATAACTACAACTTTTTGGTCTACTTACTCATAGATATTGTCCACCATTATTAATTTTCATAACATAACTTAATTTATTAATTGTAATTATAGAAAAAAAATAATTGTATTATCTAAGTAATAAAAAATGTATGTAGAAAAATTGTAAAGTATTATTGAAGGACAATAACATTATTTTATGTTAGTCGTTATTTGATTAGTCGTGTTAGACTAACTCAATGAGCTATGGGTGCGTTGAATCTGTACATCAGATTAATTACCCCTGATTAGTGAAGGTATATATATTAATCTATCAATGATTAAACCACAATAAGAATGGGAAAACAAGACTAAGATCTTTCAACCGTAACAAGCGGTCTTCGTCAGAGTCAAAAACTCAACTGAACACTAGATGCAGAAAACATCTGGTGAGGAGTTGAGAAGAGTGGGAGGGAAGAGTGGTATTTTAAAAAGGGTGAAAGCACAGGAAAGGACTAATGTCCAGAAAGGGATGTTTGGGGAAACAAAGGAGTACAGTAAGAAAAAGTAAAAAACTATCCGCTAGCTGTCAACCCTCTTTGAAGAGGCTATTGCCCTCGTGACGAAAGTATCAAGTTTGAAGAGACCGTTACTAATGTTTATAATATTAGATCTATTAAATTTAATTAGAGACGATTCAATAATATTTCTTAACAACATTGATTTTTCATAGGTAATAAATTTAGCTCCTGTCCAATCAATATGATCATTTTCATTTTTTATATGCAAGAATAAGGCACTACTTTCTTCCTGTCTACTTACGTTATATTGGTGTTGTTTTACACGTGTCTTTAATGATTTACCAGTTTGACCAATATAAATTTTATGGCAATTTTTGCACGGAATTTTATAAATACCAGCGGACTCCAATTCGCTTGGAGAGTTTTTTATTAACATATTACCCACGTTATTACGATTAGAAAACACTAGTTATCTTAGTTAGAAAACACAAGACATCTTAGTCTTGTTTTCCCATTCTTATTGTGGTTTAATCATTGATTGTTGTTTCACGTGTTTATGTGAAATCTTTTTATATATTAATCTATATATAAAACATATAGATATAATAGATATAAAATATAGATCTTTTATCTCTATATAGGTCTATGTATTAATCTTATTAATTAAAAGATTAATTAATCAGTCAAATCTGTTCATTTAATTTAATTTTGTAAATATGAAGCTTACATACAATGATGTATACATTTATAAAAATTTACAGTTATAAATCACTTAAAAATCAAAAACATCTTATTGAAATTAATAGTAATACAATCAGTATGTGTCGCACCCTAAAAACTGATATAATGTTTATTGACTACTTCTACAATGCTGCTTAACTCAACCATTAAGAAGCTAAAGTTATAGCACTACTAGGTAACAGAACATAAATTCAAAAATTCTTACAATACCAACACAATGCTTATAATGAGTAATAAAACAAAAATGAACATTATTTGTTACGATGGTGGAGGAGGGGATTAAGTAGTTTGAATAATCAATTGACTTCTCTTTAAATGCCTGCATCAGGATAAACATTTCTTGCTTCAATATAAAAGTAAAATCTGAGGTTACTCATTATGTTTTTTTTTGATCTTTAAACTAAAGTAAAATAAAATACCGACCAGATTAATGTTGTGGAATTAATTTAAAAATGTTTAGTACTAGATAGATAGTATAATTCCTTTTCACAAAATTAAAATGTATTTTATGACTTATTTTAAAAATTATAACAATAATACAAGAGAAAATCCTAAATTTTAATTTTCTTTATACTGGAAATGCAATTAATTATAGAAACACTGGTGCCTTTTCTATTTTTTTTTTGTGAGTCATGGTCTATAAAAATTATTGCTTACTATAATATTCTAAAAAATGAAATGACCAAGACAAAAATTATTATTTTCGTTGAAGCACTTTTTAACTTAACCGAATCATTCAAACTTATCACATTAGTTTGAAAAATTGAACAGAACAAATAGTTCATAAATTTTAACAATAACTATAACAATTCTCAATACCTATATTGTAATATACTTATTTCTATAATCACGTAAATACTGCGAGAAACCAATCCAACTTTGATCAAGCGTACATTACTTGTAAGAATATTAATTCAGAAAAATGTTTGAAACTAAACTGTAGCATGAGAAAACAAAATTAAATATATTATTAAAGTGACCAGTTAAAGCTACTGACTGCATCAGGAACAGTCATGAGTCCAATGCAAGTCCACTTTAGGAATATTAACTTCTGTTAACATTCCAAGAGAAAAAAGTTTATATGCTTCAAGTGTAATTGAAGGGGAAAATATCTATTATAAGTATAACAGTATTTAATAATACATGCTTTTGATTTTAAAGAAAATATACTTTCGATTATACACGAATTACAAATAATAGGGATAGACTTAAAGAAACTTTTATAAATTAGATATTTTTAAACATTCAATGCTGTGTTTTAGCGCCATAATTTTCTGTTTTGTATTTAACCATGAAAAAAAAAAAAGGTTAATTTTGTTTGATATGAAATAAGAATAATACAATAAAAAAATGTATTTGAATATTACTAATACTTAAATCAGTCATTTGTATAAAATCAAATGACACATAAATCAAATGACCATGGTCACATAAATCAAATAAAAATGTAAATGTGGTATAAAAATATATTTTTAGGAACAGAAACTTAAATAAGAATATTGAAAGAGTGAGAAAGGATTATATTATTTTTATTTTTGTCCGTTTATAAAATGTATGAAGAACTTTAATAAGGAATTACCCAAGCTTTAATATTCATTATTTATCAACATTATAAGTTGATACTGTTTAAATATTATTTAGACAAACAGAAACGGGACTTATATTGTGTCTAAATATTGTTAAATAATTAAAAATATTTCTAAAAACGTAATTTCTACGTTAAAAAGTCATATATTGATTCATGTAGTAAGTTTTAACATCCAAGAATTATGTTGAGGACATACAATGAAATCTCAATTATAATGAATGGTTGCACAAAGACTGTAAATTTATATGTATAACTTTATGTTTACCATCAATGTTAAAAATTCATAAAAAAAAATCTATACTCATAAGCATACAAACTGTATAGTCTACAATTTTCTTCAAACAAAATCCCTTTAAAGAGTAAAAAGAGTGACAGGCTGGAAATAACTAGGAACATAAACAGGAAAAAAAACAGTTTTTCATAATTAAGCTTCAAACCGTACTTTCAGAGCTATTTTTCCACAAGAATCAATTAATAATTTTCTTTCATCAAATTAGTTTTATCACATTAATTGATTTGATTCCTAATGTTAACAATTTCACTGTATTTGAAAATGTTTTCTGAAGTAAACAGCAGTGTGGGGATAAAATGTAATTCCTTAAAGATAAGAAATTACTGAAAGTATTGAACCTTTTTTTTCAGCCATATTATTGAAATTTACTAACATGACGTTTACTCTATAACATTATTTTAGCAAAACCTCTCTTCCACTTTCTCTAAAATATTTATTAATAAGTAGTCATTATTGTTTCTATCTCCACTTTCTTCTTTACACATTTTAGCCTAAAGATGATTGGTACAAACACCCTTCAAACCCGAAATCATTCAGGTAAGAGCAAACGACATTTATTATCAAGGTTACAGTGAACATATTTTAAACATTTCTATTATGTATCAAAGTAATCAAATCTTTTAAAATATTAACTGAAATCTATTGTGAGGGTTAAATAATATAAACCTCAAATCCAATAGTGTTTTAAATCAAATTTCTAAATGAAACCTAAACAAATGTATATAAAACTTTAAAGGTCGATCAAAAACCATATTTTCCCAGTAAAGTTTTTTTTTTAAACAACTTTGAAATAGAGTATAATATATTGTATTATATTATACCAAATCATTTTAAATGATCGAACACAAAATAAAGTATATACTTAAATTAGAAATGCTTGCCTTTATTTTTTTCTTTTCTTTAAAGTACTTTAAATAACCAGATTTTCTAGAGCACAACTAAAGATTTTTTAAATATATTCTTATGAAATTGGTTAATATTGTTTATAATTTATAGTTTTTGATTCACATATTTATAGTTTACAAAATGTTCTATACATTTTAATACGTAATACAGTTCTTTTACAAAATGTAAATTACGAGTTCATATTTGTCTTTTTCATATGATTCTAAAAAATATCATTATTTCATATAATAATGATAAGGATTTATAATAATGGAAACAAGGGTAAATAACTTGTACGGCATATCAATCATTTATTATGTCAAAAGGTATTTTTTAATTCTTTCTACAGGCTATTTTTCTATGTGTGTATGAGTAGCCTGAATAATTTCATCGGTCGTGAAGGTGAGAAAGTCAAAGCCCTTAATTTCATTGATGCTACCTTCTCAAATTCTTTCTAATATCCTTTTGATATACATTTTGGAAAATATTTAAATCAATTATTCATATGATAACCACAGATTACTGACTTTTGCATTTACAATATCAAATAACAATTATTTACCCGATAATATATGAAATAATATCCACATACAGCACAAATGTGTTATGTCTAACAAAAGGCTAAAAAAAAATTATAGACAATAACCACAAAAAAAAATCTAAAATGATCTACACTCAATTTTACTAAGCGTAAAATTTCATAAATTCATAAATAATTAATTTAATTACTTCATTTTGTCGAATGTAGTAAGCACCAGTTTTCAGTTATGAGGTATATATAGTTAATAGTTATAGGTCTTGAAAAGAAGTTTAAAATTACGACTGGAGGGTTTCATCCCATCGTTAGAGATATCTTAAAATGTTTAGAAAAAGTTGAAATGTTTAATATCTGGATAATAGGAACAACAGTGACATATTTTGAAAGGAGTTATCCAAATGGAAGGTAAATACATAGAGTCATTGACCTTATCTTTTTTAACTTAAATTTGTTAATGATACTTTTTCTGGAAAGTGAAATGAAAAGCTTTACTAAAATGAAGTTAAGATTACATTTCTTGTTATCCTCTATTAATAAAGTTGGAAAACTTATTCTAACAAAACTAATGCAGACAAATATGGAATACAAATATATAATCAAGCACAAAAATCACATAGAAAAATATCGACAAAACTGATTCCAATATCTCGACTCCCTTCGTTACCCGTAAAAGGTAATTCAAATGCTAAAGTGAGTGTTTTTAGAGTTCTTTTCTGAGGTTTTTTCTAATGTTTCATTAATTATTCTTTGTTCCGTTTCGCAGTGTATGCATATATATAAAATAGTTAAAGGTATTGTGGCATAAATACCATAAACATTTTTATAACTGTTTATTTTGTTTTTATAACTCATCATATTTGCTACTATGACTGGAGTTCAAGTAATATCTTGTTCATTTCATTTTTCAATTCCTTGATTTTACTATGCATTGAATAAAAATGCTTTAAAAACAAATCAATCTATTTCGAAGCATAATTTTTCAAGATAACAATAAGTTTAAATTAATAATTTCTATTTATTTTAAAAACTTTTTGTTAAAACAAAAATTTTTGTTTAAAACAAAAGTTTACTTACTATTATTTAATTTTGCCTAAAAAGAAGCTTAATCACATCTGTTTTAGGAAATTAATTTTTACCTTTGTATATATAGATTTTTTAATTTAAACAAATATATATGCTATGACATTTTTCTTTAATGTGGATTCATTTGGGGGCAGCAGTTTTTATTGTCAAAAATATTTGTCCGTTAGATAGACAATAATTCTCGTCTAAATATATTACTTTAATCTTACAAATACTAAAAGATAAACGATGGGAGAAATATATTTTCCCTAAGGAAGCATTGGAAACAGTGGCACTTAAATTAAAATCGTTTTCCTGTTCATAGTACTCATTTTAATAAGTGTAAAAAAATAATTACATCTGTAAAACAAATATCCCTCATTCAAAGACAGTTATTTCAATTTTTGGTAATTCTGGTCTAGAAAAATAGTTTGATACTAAGATTTCGTAAAAGCATTTCTATATATAACAAAATTTTACAATAAACATGTGAAATAACAATCAATATTCAAACCACAATAAGAAACAGAGTTGAGTTTTTGACTCTGACAAAGACCGCTCGTTATGGTTGAAAGATCTTTGTCCCTTTTTACCATTTCTTATTGTAGTTTGAACATTGGTATATGCATATATATTGATAAAAGTATCAATGGAATATATCGTGAAATAGAAAGGAAATAACATTTTATAAGGACTAGGTCAGTTCTTTATGTTCTAAATTCAGGGTCATAAAACAAAATTTTATTTTATATATATATATATATATATATATATATATGTATACAAAACTAAAGTTTGTCGGGACTCAGTAATTTCTTCAGGTTCAAATTAAATTCTCATTGCCAACGTTTCGGTTTTTATTTAAAACCTTTTTCATAGGCAGAAGTATAAATTTTGAATAAATATTGATAAAAGTATGGACCGTTGAAATTAAATTAAATTTGATCCTGAAGAACTGACTGAGTCCCGATAAACTTTAGTTTTGTTTCTATTCCACGATTGATACTTTTATCAATATTTATATATATACAAAACTAAAATTTATCGGAACTCGGTCAGTTCTTCAGGTTCAAATTAAACTCTCATTACCAACGTTTCGGTTTTTATTTAAAACATTTTTTATAGGCACAAGTATATATATATATATATATATGTGTATATTGCAACGAAAGTAAAACAAAGACAGACACAGATATAACTCACTTCTATAAGGGAAGAAACCTTCCCTTAATTGTCAGACAGAGGATATGTTTGTCATTCCCAGTATGAGGATTATGGTGATAGGCAGAAGAATACAAGAAAATATCAGAGCGAATATAATGCCACATAGTACTAATACGGATGGTAGATTAGTTGAGTAAATGGGCAGCGCGCTCCGGTCTGAGCTGCCGGCGGTCAATGCGCTTGGACTGATCGGCCGAAATGAAAATGCTTGTCCAAGGCATAGTGGGTATTTTTTTTACAAAAAGAAAACTCAACCTAACACCAGATTCATATTTACTACCAACAAAAGCCTTTACATCAAAGATAGAAATCTATCAAAAAACCTACAAGTCAATGAGATGTTTATTATCGTGAACAATAAGAGCCAGAATAGAACGTAGTAATCCTGGAAACAATGATCCTTCACTCTGAATGATTTTCTAGTCCCCAGACGTTTCACCAATCACCAGTGTTGGTGTAGATAGAGCAGTGGTTCTTAACCTGTGTTCGATCGAACCCTAGGAGTTTGAAGAGTTGGTCTCAGGTGTTCGGCGGAGCCTCCACCAAGGAGGTCAACAGCAGAAGTCACACTGATTGCACGTATGTAATTTGTTGTGATTTCATGTATTAAGTTGGTTTTGTTCTTTGAACAAGATAATATTAATGCACAGTTCATTTTTTGGAACATAAAAAAAACATACGCCTATGACTTGAATTTGGTAAAAATCATATTTTATTTTTCACTAAAGAAGAGTTCGATGAATGCGCTTATGAAACTGGTGGGGTTCGGTACCCCCAAAAGGTTAAGAACCTCTGAGATAGAGCTATATACATCTTTATATAACAGTATAGACATAAAAATATAAAATTTGCTGTATAAAGTACTAATCAGATGCAGGACTACAATCTACAACTCTATAGCTGAGCAATTAGTTATTATATGGTATTAACTCATATTTGAAGAACAGAGGAAACATTGACACTCAATCAAACATAGTGAGTCATCTTAATTCGTGTGTAGTGCAAGCATTTATTGTGTGGTATTTACTCATGTTAGGAATCCAAGGTAAAAACATAACGAAATAGGGTTTGTATGAATACTGAATTTTTAGCTTCGACTCCTGGTATAGGCATCTTACATTACAAATTTTGTGATAATAATAATAATGTAGAAAAAATAAATTCTTCTGACCAAAATATTTTTCTGTAATTATAAACAACCTCGGACATGTTTAAAATTCTTATAATTTTTCATAAGAATTTTAGGAAGTATTATTTATTTTATTTCAAATATTTAATGGTAACATTAAATTAAACAGCTTTGTCATTAATTGCATTTTCTATTTCATTCTGCATAATTTTCAATAATTTTTTTAAGCCTTCTAAAGTTTTAATTTATGTTGTAGATGAAATCTGAGAAACTAACCTAGTATATTTATAAAACATATTATATGAAAACTTATGCTATGATTATTCTAATACTTAAATGACATATCTGAGAATGACACAGAGTATTAGAAGGCCCGTACATTAATACTTTTATTTGATTACAAAATTCATTGGAATTTTATGGTAACTTCAGTGAAGGCGAAAGAAATTCACACAGACATACACACACACAAACACACACACACACACACACACACACACACACACATATATATATATATATATATATATAACAGATTCAATAATATATCGACCGTTTGATAGAATAGGTGTGTTCTCTAATCGGGGTTCGGTCAATTTTCCAGGATAAAAAATCAAACTCTCGTTGCCAACGTTTCGGTTGGCAGCTGGGCATGCAATAAACGAAGGTCACACGTTCGATTTTGAAGATACAACTATAATAGAAAAAGAAAAAGATGAGCAAAGAAGGAAGACACTTGAGATGTTATATATTAAAAAGGATCTAAGTTCGATTAATCATAGAAGTGATATTACTAATTTAAGTAATATTTATTCTGGAGTGTTGTGCTGAGGTTTAGTGAAATTTGATTTATTTAGTTCCCTTGAGTGAACAGTGTTGAGGTTATTTGTAATGTTATCTTATTAGTCTAGTCGAAGGTTTTGTCCGGCTAACATTGTTGTTCCTTTAAATAATGTAAATTTCATTTTCTTAGTTAAAAAATTCTTACTTCTGTAAGTAATATTGTTTTATGTATCTCTGAAATATTTTTGCTTGTAATATTCATGAGTTGTAACAATCCATTTTCATATTGTGTATATGTTTGATGTTGATATGTGATTTCTTATTATCCTTTGTTTGTAGGCCTATGAAAAAGGTTTTAAATAAAACCGAAACGTTGGCAACGAGAGTTTGATTTTTTATCCTGGAAAATTGACCGAACCCCGATTAGAGAACACACCTATATATATATATATATATATATATATATATATATATATATATATATATATATTTATATATAAAGATTTGACATAAACACGTGAAATAACAATCAATGATCAAACTCAAGTCCAGTTGGGTTTTTAACTCTGACAAAGACCGCTTGTTACGGTTTAAAGTTC